>OU426978.1:135129606-135319606 GCA_911387785.2 Aelia acuminata | reverse complement strand
TAAAATAAAAAAAAACAGAAAATTCCAATATAAAATATTTTTCTTCACGCCATGATGCCCTTGAATGGTGGTTAGGTCGGGTCGGGATGGGAGCTATACCTCCAACAGCGGACCAACATGATATGGATGGCTGTGATCGATAGGGAGCCACCCTCAGCCATTCCCTTTATGTTCCCCACCATTATCCTCCCGCCATGGCCTGCTCCACCCTTGGTCATCAATTATTCAAACAGGCGGAAGAAGCTACTATATGAAAAGAAAGGGTGACCGGATGGTTCTTGGCGATGCCATGCGTCTTTTGCTCTATCAGATTCACGTCTGCATCATCCTATGTATTCTTATGTACCTAAAACAAAACTCTTGTCAGTTTCGAAACGTTGTCAAGTAATAGAATTTTCATTCTAGATGGAATTACCAATATATGAAGATGAGTTATTAATTAGCAATTGGTTACTTCTGATCAAAGATCTCAGTCTGGAATTCATAATTCTTCTGATATCTCTCACTCCTAACAACACCGTCGAAAATCGAAAATCGACTATTTTTAGTTATGACTTGAAGCGTTGAAACAGCAGTAGGTACAGTAGTACCCCGCTTCTCCGTCCACGTCGGGATGAAAACATTGCCGCTTAAGCCTGTCAGCCGTTTACCATGGATGGTACGAAATAAAAATAGCACTCCAATATTATCTTTACTAATATATTGCGGATAAATCAAAGACAAATCAATAAATTAAATTTCTATATTTATTAATTCAAGAAGATAACATTTTTCGGCCAATTGAATTTAACGATTTACAAAAATTTCTAATACTGATTTATTTATTTTTTCCCGTATTTTTCTAGATTACTTTTTATTTCATCAATTGGCTCACTGTGGTCTAACTTCTTTTTTATTACACGTGGATTCCTGTGCTCTGGAAGCTGTTAGGTATGAAATACAGCTTCGCAGTTTCTGAGGCAGGCGACCAGCTTTCTGTAATTGTTTGGGGTGTGGCGATAAACATTTACTCTTTTCGAGGTGCTTTTGGGGGTAAACGATTTAGAGTTAGAGTTAGCATATAGATATGAGACGAGCACTATATCGTTTGGATTCTTCTTGTAATTTACGAAATAAGTGAGTACTAAGCCGCAGTTCATTACGACATTTTTTTGGAAGAAAACAAATTGAACTTTTATGATTCACAAGTACCCAATGATCTAACCTTGAAATTAAACAAATAAATATAGATGTGAGTCCACATAGTCTGATGATTATAGCTGGTCGGAGACAACAAAAATTAAATAAATAAATCAACCATGGAAATTGAGAGGAACGATTGTAATTATAATTTTCACTTAACTACTTATCCAATTTTTTATGACTTGTTACACATTTCCCTCTATGGCTATTTTGTTGAATCAAAGGGGGAAAAAATCATATTGTCGTGGTAAAAGATATACGGAAACTTCGCTTGATATTATGTCGAAAAAACTTTTGGGTTACGTTTATGTATTTCGATTTCATTTCCCAAGCTTACAAACCTAGGTTGGGTCCTATCACGAAAGATGTCAATACGATGTGAGAATTTCTCTCTCTTCTTTCTAACCCCCTAGCCCCTAGAGGTCCCTTTATTTTATTTCTTCAACCGTCTCTTCCATTTTCTTTAAGGTTCTCCGTTGGAACCTTTCCTGGATCTCTGGGCTGCTCACTGCGTTTCTTCTAGGTGTTTTTACTTTTTTATTTTATTATATCTAGAATTTTAAAAATGTTCACATTGCGCTTGATACTCTATTATAAGGCAAGCCTGCGAAAGAATTATAACAATGGAAGTTACAAACATTTCCTTATAAATTAAATAATATGCTTATGAGATTATTTCAAATTTTTATGTCACAGCTCTTATTTAGACATTGAAAATAATGTTTGTCATAACGAAATTTATATGTAATACAAAATCAAAGTTATAACTACCAACCATACCTTCCACGCGGTTTTTCGAAAGTTCTGTTTCAATAAAAAATTTACTCGTGTTCCTTGTTTTATTTGATTTCCATGGACTTCAAACTTTATTGAATAGAAAAGAAGTAGATAAATAAAAGTAGACGAGTTATAATTAATTTTTCAAGTATAATAAATGCATTGTGATATCCTTGAATCATATCGCCAAGTGCGCATACATGTATTTATCTTTCAAAACATGAATCTTCACCTTCAGCAAACAATATTGTACGTCTACAGGGACAATTTTAGTACATTTGGAGCTGCGATAAAGAAAAATTGTATTCCTCCAGTCACTGGCTACAAAGCATTTGTATAGTCGAAAGGAAAACTTTGTCTGAAGCTATTTCGAACAGTCTATAACGAATATGTATAAACAATTGAGGTAATTTCATGTACCTTGATTTTATTAACATGCGAAAAATTATTTCAATTTTATTTATTAGGGATAAACCCCTGTGTTACATTAACATATTGGGCTGTCAATATATCTAACGTGTTAGGCCTTTGTTACTTACTGAAGGCAAGTAAACTACTTAGGTAAGGAGTAGTAGGTAAATTAAACTACGTTTAAGACACCGTTACTGAAACAAACTAACTTAAATATATTTACAGATTAAGAATATACTTATATAAATAGAGCCTCGATTTAGATGCACGCGTTTTTACGAAAATGCGTTGAGCAGATGATGATGATCTTTAATGGTTCGAAACATGGGCGTATCCAGCCGGTTGTAATGAGGAGCTACAGTCATCCCGAGACTTACAATCTTAGTCTTGATATTCAGAGGCTCAGGTGTTAATCTCTGCTGTTAGCCGCTTAACATGAACATTGAAACTACATGCTATTTAGTTATAGCTAAATCTACCTAAGATTACTTGAGCATAAACCACAAGCACGACCGTTTGCGGGCACAACAGGGAGGGAGGAACAAGGGCGCAAGTTTGTATTGAGGCTAAGTCTAGCGGGGGCAGCGGCTAAGCTCCTTAACCCCGGCGGCGGCTGCTCTCCTTCCGATAACAGCTCAAGCCCTCAAACCCTTTTCGGCTTAGTATTTAGCTCCCCTATCAAGCCTCCCAGTTTTATATCAAAATTTCAGTCACTTGTCTGTTCTATTATTCAATTTATGTTAAATAAAGGTTTCGCTTATCATTAATAATGGAATGATAAAGAAAAATGTTGATGATATAATGTGTGTGCTATTCACAGTTTTTCATCTATACTATTCACATCACTGCATGTATGTATCGGTCATCTCTTTTTTTTTTTTTTAATAAGGAGTCGATTAAAATTGTGTAGATATTTATAAAAATAAAAACAAAGATGTTTGGAGTGGTGAGCCCAGTGCACAACTGACTTCTTTGACGAAATAGGCATTTATTTAAAAATGGCTCGCCATTAAAAAGGGAAGACATTATACTTTTTTTTGGAATGAAAAAAAAATTTATTATATTATATGTATATATAAGAGGTTTCAGAAAATAAATTTTATGCCCTATTTATTTATTTACGCTTATGAACAATCGAGTTTTAGACAGTTTCTCGACAATCTATCATGAATGCAAGTTCATAAAGAAAGTTTATAATTACGGTCTGTAATAAATTGGAAGTTAACTTTCGAATTTTGAGCGATTCAGTATTTTTAGAAAATAATCTTAATGTTAATCGAAAGTTTAAAAAATCAGGCGCGCTGATTGCATCTCACAACTTTCACTTATCGTGTACCTTACTTTTCAAAATAGTCATTACTTTTTAAAATGGCGTGTCAGTAATGGAACACATTAAACTGTTTTCTATTGACAATTTTTTTTTCTATTGTATTAGAGAGTAGGTACTGTTTATACTTCATTTAGTGGTGTGCCAAGAATGAAGTTGGCTTCGTTTACTCTGTACTTCCAGGGGATTTTTTCAATTATTTTATATATTTTTTTTTACTTTCACTTACCTATATATGAAATATATAGTAAGTGGAAGTATTGCGATCGTGAAAATTTTAGACTTCCGGTTTTCAACGGAAATACACGTTTTGGGGTCCCCTGAGTCCAAATGACCAAGTCCCGCGAAAAAAGTCTGTGTGTGTGTCTGTGTGTGTGTGTGTGTGGATGTGAACAGACTAGCTCAAAAAATATAAACCGTGCGAACCTGAAATTTGGTATTTAGTTTAGGTATATGCCCGCGATGTGACAGCAAACATTTCATCAAAATTGCTCAAAGTGAGGGGGTACTTTATTTAATAACTTTTTAAGTTTTTTTTGATTTTCTCAAAAACGGCTCAAATGATTTTGATTAAACTGAGTATTTGATGTGCTTATATGCCAGGAATGTGACTGTAAAAATTTCATCAAAATTGATTAACCGGAGGGGGGACTTTACTTAAGAAATTTCGTATCATTTTCACGTGTTTTTTTATTTACTCAAAAACGGCTTTAACGATTTTGATCAAATTGGGTATTTGATGTATTTATGTGCCCGAGATATGACTGTAGAGATTTCATCAAAATTGATTAACCGGAGGGGGGACTTTACTTAAAAAATTTCGTATCATTTTCACGTGTTTTTTTTTATTTACTCAAAAACGGCTTTAACGATTTTGATCAAATTAGGTATTTGATGTATTTATGTCCCCGAGATATGATTGTAGAAATTTCATCAAAATTGATTTACCGGAGGGGGGACTTTACTTTAAAAAAATCGTATCATTTTCACGTGTTTTTTTTATTTACTCAAAAACGGCTTTAACTATTTTGATCAAACTGGGTATTTAATGTATTTATATGCCCGAGATATGACTGTAAAAATTTCATCAAAATTGATTAACCGGAGGGGGGACTTTACTTAATAAATTTTGTATCATTTGCACGTGTTATTTTAATTACTCAAAAACGGCTTTTTCATAATTAAAGCCGTTCTGTTCATTTAATGGAAATTATTTGTTTCATGGTAACTAAATGAGATTTTCAACAAGTACATAGAGAATAATAAAATCAGACGACTTGGAGTATTATGCTTGCATTGCCGAATTATTACAAGTAAAAACTTTTATTTAATAATAAAAAAAAGTTTTTTTTTATAGAGCAAATGAAAACTTAATGAATATGGAAAAATGTGTAACTTTGAGAAGTGGCAGTAACAAAACGCATTATTTTCTAATCTAATTAAGTTGGTAAGTGAAAGTTGTGTGTTGCGCGCACGCACCAGATTTTTTTTTTTATATAGGGGATTGTGGAAATGAATCTGCCCTGGTACATATGAATTATGTACGCTTCTGAACAACGAGTTTCAGATTGAACCAACGGAATGAAAAAGATATTATTTTATATCATTTGACGCAAATCATTTGTTACTGTTTTAAATAAAGCTTACATAACAACTAATGAGAGACTTAAGCGCCATAGAAAAGTAATTATGTTTTTCATTGTCATACGGTCACAGACCAAAACATGCTTGCCTGATCTAAAGCTGTTTTTTTTTGTTGTTTTTTTCGGGATGAAAAACATATAAACATAGTTAATCTCTAATAAATACATTTTAGTTTTAAAACTTTAGCTGTAAGTATAATTGATTTTTTAAATTGAAATATAAGGTGGCTCTACTAGACCAGATATCGTTGTCGGTTTCTGGAAAGTTATCAGAATCAAATATTCGAACGTTATGTTTTAATTTACTATGAGCCATTAATACCTCTTCCATCGATTCCCTTTCTCGAAAATTTGACAGGAAACTGTTTAGAAAATAACTCGACAATTGATGAAATGATGATTTTTTTTTTTTTTAAACCTCCCTTAAGTAAAGAAATAATTAATCGAAATTGAAGTTGAAAAAAACTGTTTCCTGTGATTTGACTAAATGGCCTTTACATAAATCTCCGATTTTTACTCTAGGTAGGTTGGTTAGTGAAATTATGTACTCTGCCAATCGCCTCAGATTTAGATCTACTCAAAATTGCATTTTGTTTTATTTGTTTCTTTTTAATTGCGCGCTCTGAGCAGCCCATTGCGCCATCTGCTTTGATAACCTCCGCGTTATCATTTCAAATTCTAGTAAATTTCTAAACATGACATAAAACGTTGGTACTCATACGATAATTAGAAAGCGATTTAGCATCGCGATTTATTTGAATTTCGCTAACCAGAAAAATCTGGTGCGATGCGCGCAACTCATAACTTTCAATTATCAACATATTTAGATTAGAAATCCACGTATCTTGATAAATTTGTAAACGCCATTCAGAAACTTCACACCTTTTTTTTCTTATTTTTCTACGTCGCCATAAGTTTAGAGTATTTCATTTGTATTGGGAAACTTGAAAAAGTTCTCAGTACTCTTTGATTCATTATTGTTTGTCTTTTTTTAAGGGGCCTAAAAAAATCCTAATTTTATCAACAGTCGAGTTTTTTTACTACTTTCTTGTTTTTAATGCAAGTTGCTTTTTGTATATATATCGTGAAGGTGAATTCATATTTATCCATTTCTTATTTTTGGGTATAATGAGAGACAGTTAATTTCTTCATTTAAACGAAATCAAAGGTATTTATACGAAAAAAAAAATTATCTTCGCCGTTAAGCCCCCTCAGATAAAACCTACCTGATATTAAAGAATACTTAATTCTCATAAAGCATGACGAGTTTAAACAAAATCGTCAGAGCCGTTTTTGATAAAATTGAAAAATTAGGCAAATGTTATGATATGATACGAGTATGAAGTTTTGCGCACTGTGTGATCAATTTTCATAAAATTGTAGCTGTCACATCTCGGACAAATACATAAATCAAATAACTAATTTCAGTTCCTAGGGTTTATCGTTTAAAACTAGTCTGTTCACACACACTTACAATCAAACACACCCTTTCGCGGAAATTAGTTATTTGGACTCAGGTGACCCCAAAACGTGTATTTCCGTTGAAAACCGGAAATAGAAATTTTTCAAGATCCCAATACTTTCCTTTAATATATATTTCATTTATAGGTAAGTGAATTTCAATAATAAGTAAGGGAAAGTAAAAAGCTGGTGGCATGATACTCAGTTTTGATGCGTTTGCGTCAAATATGCCGTTTTCCTAACATCTTTTAAGTGAATCATTATATTTGATGGTTTTGAACCGACATCTCGTGATTTTATGTGTATTGCACTTTAACAGTCAATTTTAAAGGTCAAGTTCCGATATCAATTTTCATTGACTCGACATTGTTTGAATATAAATATTACTGTGGGACTCGTGTACTTCAACTTTTATAATTTCTAGTATTTAAATTATTGAATGATTTGGTGAAACCTTTACCTTTGTAAGTTTGCTTAAGTTTAAAGGCTAATAATATTTAATAAGATGAATAATTTATTTTTGAAGAGAAAAGATTTGGCTCCGCCGGGAATAGAACCCGGGTCTTCGCGTGATATGCACGGTATGCTAACCATTGCACCACGGAGCCCACTTCCAAACGGTGCCAAATCCTTTCTCTTCACTGACACCTCTCCCACGATCTCGCAGGTTTTGAGAGTATTTACGGGAGGTGGACAATTTTTGTCCAATTTTGAGCATCTCTTTACGTTCGTCAATTATTAAACTATTTTATATTAATTTAATCATCATTGTGGGTAACCACCTAGTTTTTAAATAATTTATTTTTGAAGAGAAAAGATTTGGCTCCGCCGGAAATCGAACCCGGGTCTTCCGCGTGACATGCGCGGTATACACTAACCATTGCACCACGGAGCCCGCTTCCAAACGGTGCCAAATCCTTCCTCTTCACTGACACCTCTCCCATGATCTCGCATGTTTTGCGAGTATTTACGGGAGGTGGACAATTTTTGTCCAATTTTGGGCATCTCTTGACGTTCGTCAATTTTTAAATTATTTATATTAATGTAATCATTATTGTGGGTAACCTCCTTCCGTCAATACTCGCAAAACTTGCGAGATCGTGAGAGAGGTTTCAGTGAAGAGGAATGATTTGGCACCGTTTGGAAGCGGGCTCCGTAGTGCAATGGTTAGCATACCGCGCATGTTACGCGGAAGACCCGGGTTCGATTCCCGGCGGAGCCAAATCTTTTTTCTTCAAAAATAAATTATTTGAATATCTAAAAACAAGGTGGTTACCCACAATAATGATTAAATTAATATAAAATTTAATAAGATACTTTTAAAAAATAAACAAAATAAAAAAATTTCTTTAAATATTATTTTTTTCAAACATAATAAAATTATTTATACTATCAATTTGAGGCGGCAAAGAAATTAAATAATTTATTCAAGACAGGAATAAAAGTAATGTTTACTTGTTTTAAATTTGATACGGTTTTTAATATTTTATTGTTAGAGAGCATTGTAAATTAACCAATTGGGACTGACAGTTGAAGATTAAAGAATAAAGAGATTATGTCCCTTCTGTTTTTATATTTAATGGAAGCCCTTTCATTAAGCAACCATGAATGTTAAATGTTGTTAGATCGTCCTCGCCTTTTTTGTTTTTGAATAAAACATATTACTTTTCATGCTTGCTTTGGTAGTTGAATCTTCATTTTAACTTGGTTTACTGATGAAATAGAGTTGAAGTGCTAAAGGATTATGCATTTCAGGGACCCATCCAAACTCCCTTATATGTTCATATGTATCTTTAATTCTATTCTAATTTATGTTATTTTACCTTTTCTAATATCAGTGGTGTCTATTTCTCCAAGGATATTAAAGAATACTTGATAAAAGATTCGACCACGGCCGGGAATCGAACCTAAATACTTGATATACATAAAGAATACTTGATTCTCATTAAACATGAAGAATTTAATCAAAATCTTTAGAGCCGTTTTTGAACAAATGTCAAAAAACATGTGATAAGATAACATTTATGAAATAAAGGCCCTTTCCGTTTACCCAATTTTAATGAAATTTTCACTGTCACATACTATGTGAGCTTAAGCAGAACAGGCTTATGCATACATCAAATACAAATTTCAGGTTCGTAGGATTTATCGTTTTTGAGCTAGTCTGTTCACATACTTTATTTATTTATCACACCCTTAAAATCTACTCTTTTTATACTTTCCTTAGACTTGGAATATTTTTTATTTGAAACAATATAATAAACGATTATTATTTGAAACAAAATATATGAATCTTAAATCCATTTTGAATTGTTTATTGGATTTGAAATGCCATTTTTTTAATGTTCTATCTATTGCCACCCCTTTCCGCGTGGTTGAGAGCTGATTCAGTTGATTTGTGGCCCTACGTCCAATTTCTTCGATAGTAACACATCAATAGCCCGGCATACCTTTGTGTCCGGTTTCATTTCCTCTGCTTGCGTAATGTTATCGGGTCTAAGGACGAGAGGATCGGTTGTATTCGGTGTTGTTGATTGATCTTGCCCGCTTAAGATGCAAATTGCTTGATTGGCCCCTAACGAAATTGCAACATGGAGTTGCTTGCTGTGAGAAGCAATGCGGTCAGTTAAGTAGTGAGTACCATGACTCATCTAGGAGAGTCAATTCTGTATCGGGCTGTGCGCAACAACTTCTCGATAAATTCCTTTTTCGAGGAACTATTTTTGTGGTAAGTAAATTTACATCGTTATTTTATACTAAAAAAAGTATGTTAAGAGTACCTAATATTCATTAACAAATTACCACAAAACTTATCTCCCCTTCATGTTAGCATGCAAAATTTCTATACCCTAGATAAAACCGATTCCGAAGTTTAAGGAAAATCTTCTGCTACATTCTGAATAGACATAATAATCGGATGAAGCCATCTTTGGACAACTTTATACAAGGACACAGCTGCTGCTAATCGGTCGATTGAAAAAAGTTTGAATTCGAGTTATACTTCTTTATAAATAAGTTGTTAAGCTTCTTGAATAATCAGGTGATATCTTAGTGGCGATGAAAGGTTAATCGTGAAATAAATTACCTAACGAACGCCGAAGGTGAACCAGAAACTTATATCTGACATATTACTTTCGTTCCAAAATGATCATAAAAAAAAGGAGTACAGATAAATATCTTTTTAGGATTAGAAAAAGATCTACTGCTATGTCGGCTTTTGAGTTTTATTAAAATTTATAATTCTGTATTTTAATATTATAAGGTTACATACGAGAAATTTTATTTTAAATGTATTTTATTTGCATAATATTTTCGTTTTTTTTTTTTTTTTGTCACCTAATTGATATAAGAATAAGGTGAAAAAAATTATAGATTCATAAATAATTTGATAAATGTTTACTCTAAACTTACAATTTCTTTCATAGAGTGTAGACTAATCTAGCAAAAAAACTTTTGTCTAATTGTTTTTTAAAACGTGTAAGATATATTGTAATTAGTAATGGACATGAACTTCTGCCCAAAGTAAAAAAAACTTAAATATAATTGTAATAATGATAAATTCGGGGGCCGGGATGGCCGAGTGGACAAAGACGGTTGCAGTAGGTAATCAAAGTTAAGCAACGTCGAGCGTGTTTAGTACTTGGATGGGTGACCACTCCATTCGGGTGACCACCCGCCAATTATAAATAGGTATTATAAATTTGAAATATAGTAATGGACGTAGTTTATCATAACTCTCTGGTATATCATAAAATCATTTTGATCTACCTTCGCTTACATAACTCGGTGAGTATTATTTACTTGGCAAAATAACATGGTTAGAGTAAGGCTTGTGTTAAATGTTAACTTAACGAGCGAAGTCATAATAGACTGAACCAACCCCATGCAACCATCGACGTTCCCAACATAATGTTGTTCTATTGTTATTAAACGTGTAGGTGGATCCGTAGTTCATATTATCAATGATGATCGTTCCTGATGTTTGTATGTGGAGTTATTCATTTATTAGTTGTTTAGTTGATTGTTTATCATCCCTCTATGCTACTAAGGCTAATCGGACGATGCAGTTGGAGTACATAATCGCACAGGCTCTAGACCACTATATAATACGTCCTATCCGAGGGATGGCAGAGCCAAGGATATTTTACTCCCTTTAAAAAATAGTCTAGGGCCCCCGCGGGACGCGAACCCTCCTCGACCTTTAGTATTGTTTCAGCTAGTCTAGAGAAATAAACAAACAAATTACATCATTTTATTTAACTCCTTTTTAATTCACCTTTTCCCTCTCGATATCGATGTTTAAAAATTCACCTTTTGAATTACATAACGAAAATAATGTCTTTAAACTTCAAAAAATAAATAATTTTAAAATGATGTATATATCACTTTTAATAAAAATCACTCGACTTCAAATCAATTAACAAATTGGTTCCTATGTAAATATGATCCAAAGCAAAGAGAAATAATGTACTCCTCCATTCCTTATATTATTTTCATTAAATTATTTTTCTAGAACAGTTTTTGGTCACAGGTTTCCTAGTAAATTAGGCAACTTCGTCGTGTCAACGGAACCCATCAAATTATTAGCAACATATTTAAGTCTAATTATATGATACCACTGGAACTTTTTATTCCTAAGTTAATGAAATTTTTCTTTCTTTTTTTTAATATTTATTTATATTATTTTCCTCTGACCTCATTATGTTTAAAATGAAAGTTTAAATAAGAAGAAGATATTCTTCTTAAATATATTTTATATATCTTAATCTATATAACAAGTGTGTTCAAATTTAAATATTTACTTGTGAAGGCAATCGAATACATTTTAGAGAATTACGTTTAGTATTTTTTTATAGACAAGTAAGTATATATTATTATTTTTTAAATAAAATAAAATTTTTGTCACACTATCATACTAATTAACAGTTCTTAGTTAACACGTAGTCTTTAATTATATCCTATTGGGATGATTTTTTTGTTTATAAATTCATGAAATAGTATTCTTAATCGAATTTTTAACTAAAATAATTTTGTGCCTTGCATTTTTCAAAATAGAAAAAAAAAAAAAAAGTAAAGCCATCGCTATGTTATCTCCATGCCATGTACAGTGTTATGTGACTAATATAAGTGAACTCCCGTCGCGTCCTTTTCTGTTCACAAGGGATTTGATCAGTTTTATAAGATCCCAGAAATCGGCTCTCGCTCGCTACGCTCGCTCTCCAGATATTGATTAACCCCCCAAAAAAAGTCCTTCTAAATTGAGATCGGAGCCTTATTAAACGGCGCCATATTGTTTAGCAATGCCAAATTTATTCCTATAAACAGTATCATTATTTATTCCATTTTAAATATCTATCTTTCTTTTGATTTCACTTATCTTTATTTTTCACTAATATTCACTTATTAATTACTTAGTCAATAATATCGTTTTTCTTCTTCAATAATATTCTTTTCCCATTCCTTCTTTTGAACTTACTCAAAGATAAAATTATAATAACTTGTTTTTCATTTTTATTATTCGCTATACTTTTTTTTATCGGGTTCTTTTGACAGAGTCAATATTATGTTATTTATTTCTTCTCTCAAGAAACAGGGAAGTGTTTCTCTACTTTTTTTTTTTTTTATATCCATGATCAGATTTCACTTCGACATCAGTAGCAGTGGGAGGGAGCCCTAGGAACTGCCATGAAAGACGAAGCATTAATCCTATCAAATGTGAGCCTGGGATTCCAATCCTTAGAGTAAAATTCAAATTAAGCACTCAGTGATGTAGCCGTCATCTTTCCATTTCGTTTTATTTCCTTTTTATAATCCTCTCTCCCGTAGGGATGACGATATCCTCGTGGCATAAATCTAGTCTAATACCCTACGAAACATTAATGGCTCTAGAAAATCACGTTTCCGATTTTACAAATGAAATGATATATGTAGACCTGGAAAGGCAAGAGTCTTAGTGGCATGGTTCTAATTTTAAGTAAATCAAAGTTAAAATTATGTGGATTTGGAAGATTATTAATTTTTTATTTTTTATTCTGGGACCTCAGTCAGGTTTTCGGCTTTCGATATAAGTCTTATTTTTTTATTTCTATTTTAATTATATGTTTTATATCTATAATTTATTCTAGATACATCGCAGGTCGGCAAGAAGATGGTTAGGTACAACTCGAAAAACTATTTTTTGGATAATCACATGTGAAGCTTCAACTGCAATGGACTCGTAGATTTTACTATTTACCTACAAACAGCGACTGGGGAAAATAGTCTTTGATCACAAATAGTCTACCATTGGAGCACTATTCTATTCTTTTTACAATGGTTTTTCCGATTTTTACTCATAGGTTTTAACATTCTTATTTATTTAAATTTATAATTGTATCATAATCTACTTGGATCTCTATACTAATGAAAAGAGTATAGTAGGGATATAGTATACAATATCCCCCATTTAACTTTTTTCGATTATTTCACTTACACTACCATTTTGTGAGGTGTTGTCTGGTTACAGACAGTGTAGACCCCTCGTCTCCTAAATTGCACACATATATTTTAATTTATTTTTCCCCCAATTGAACTTGCATTTTTCAAATTAGATTTTTATTTGCATATTTATTAAAATTTATGTAGTAGTAAAATATGGAAATATTAATTCCCCGTTGTGATCAGTGATCCTTTTTGATATTGATAAAACGGGCACACTTAGAGTATCTCAAAAAGGAAGCATTTTAGCAAAAAATATAAGAGAAACAAAGTTTTGGGCATTATATAAATGGACATCCTCAGTTTTTAAAAAGAAATGAAGGGCAGGCAGATTTGGCTCTTTATCGGTTAATGTTCCCTTTTGACCTATTACTTCAATGACATTTTTGAATTGGTCATAGAAAACAATGAAACTTTTGATGTCCGTTTTTCGATACATCTTCTGTTTCTCTGGCAGGATATTTAAATGAGTATTAGGTTAGTTACTTAGTTAAATAATAAATGATTTTTTATTATTAAACAGCCGTCCAAGTTTGAGATAAATCTTCCTAAATAATTTGCTCTATATTTTTCTATTTTTTTTTTTTTTTGGCTGTATTAAGACAGGTACTTGGAAGGAGAGGCCTAACATTACACACGTACGTTAAACATTATATTTACTTTAAAGAAGGGGCATTACAAAATATAAAACAAAAAACCAATCATCTTAAGATTTTCAGTTAATTTATAAGAAAAATACTTTTATTTTAATATCATTTTTATTTACATTATTTGGTACTAGTTTCCCTATGTCCCTTATGGGCAAAGTAAACAAGGCGCCGTCTTTTACAATAGCATATCCTTTCGTTAGAATATTTGAAAAAGATTAAGGACTCATTTAGCCTTTGATTCTTGACCAAGATGTATACCACCAGTGAAATGGTTGACACGGCGCTCAATTTGAGAGAGGGCAATGAAAATTATGCGAGAGCTGCTTTGAGAAATTTTGATACCTTTTGATTGAATGCAAAGGTATGCATGAAAAAGTTCAAAACCTTCCGATGTTAATTTTTTTTTTATATTGGGATTTTTTTCTATATCTACCATTTGCTGCATACTTAGACTTTCTATACTTCATTCGATGTTTTTGAGGTAGAAATTGCCAGAGCTTCCTTAGATTTATTATCTAGCCGTTCGAGAGCAAAGCTCCTTTGATAGAATTTAATCCTCAATAATTAATTTAACTACGACAATAGGCTTTAAGTATAAACTTGGGACCCTTTGACAAAACCTTTTGTGAACGATAAGTTTCATGAAAGATGTTATTGCCCCGTCTTCGGAACGTCAGTTTAATTACATATACGTTAATGAGGATGTAAAATGCTTGAGAAGAAACCGCAGGGGATCTTGGAAGCACTCTTGGGGACGAAGGCACACATGGTTTACAATCCCCTGGTTGGGAATATATATAGGCTAAATCGGGGTTGAAACCAGCGGTTCCCCGGATCCTCTGTGGTTCCCATCCTGTGGTCTACCATCTCTCCAAGAGCTTTCCCTCTTTGGTTTGATAGAGCTCTCAAGGAGATCACGGCTCTTAAAATAGTCTATAACGTTAAATAAATTATTGTTTATATGGTTACTGTGATATTTGTTCTATAACAGTATATTTTCTTATACTTTTCGTTTATTAATTTATATTTCTCTGTGGCCAGAACTAGTTAAGCTCGAGTTGGGATCTAGGTTTTACGACTTTTACCTAGAGCCCAAGAGTAAAACTATGACTAAACGCCAGTGATCGAAAGTCGACTTAACTAGGGACCAGAGATTCATCCCTGCTATTGATATGGTGTTATTCATTCAATGAAAAAAAAGAATCATACATACGCCAACCCGCGACCTTTAGTAATGTTCCCGTATTTTTTATTATCAGAAAATAGGAATGGTGAATGTTTTTTTTTTTTTTTTTTATTTCTTCATCGCGATATTACCATTCGCTGAATTCCGTCTATGTTCCTTTTAATAAAAAAGAGTCTTAATACCAATGTTAACGTGACCTATATCGCATCCCTAGTTGATGAAAACCCTGTAATAAGCGGGGCTTATCAGTTAGGTGCTGCACAATTTCCCAATTTATTGTTGAATTCAATCCAATGTACTTCAATTCCTTTGTTTGAGAGCTGAGCTAAACTTATCGCTCGATGAAACAATTAAATGCTCAGGGTGTTAAGAGAGTTGTGGCAGTCTATGAAATAGTCGAAGCCTTTATGTTAATTTGAACGGATATGATATTCATGTATTCAATAGTGAATTCATGGCGTATGAGTGCCTACTCCAATATAGCCAACTAATTAATAAGGGATGTGAGAAATGAATGGTGGTTCCTAATCAATTTTGAAGAGACTTTGTACTAATTTATGATTAGTAATCAATTACCAATTATTTTATTTATCGCTCGTCTTATGCAAGACTGTTCTAACTTAAAAAAAAAAACACCGATTGTTCAGAAGATCCAGTTGAAGTTTCTTCTTTTCGACTCTTTTCCTATCAATTGCATGATTTATTCAATTGTTGATAAGCTTGGTCTATAAGCGGTCTTGGAGAGAGATGTTACAGGAAAATTGAAAGATAAATAAATAAATCGTTTAAAAAGTGCGATTTTGATCCAGTCGTGTAGTTCACCGACTAGCAATATTTAATTGTTAACTATACTTAATTGTTTCCCCGAAGTGCTTATTTTATTTACACTCAAAGGACTCAATGAAAAAGGAAAAATGCTATGTATGAGCAAATATATACAATTTCTGACATGAAACGCCCTCCCAAAACCTACTCGAATAATTATTGTTTTATTTCCAGAGGTACAATTTTAGTATAGTGAGGAGCTAAAACACAGCACTAAGATAAAAAAAACTGAGTGTTCCTCCAGAAGAATACGGTGCATTTATGGTTTAACCTCTGCATACCCCTCATAAACATAATCCTGGTCAATATTTATTTAATAAAGGTAAACGAAAGTAATAAATAATGTGATGAATAAATTAACTTTAAATTATTATGTTATAATGCGGAACAGTATTTTAATGTCGGATGAGAGGATGAATAGCAGGTGGTAAATAGCAGAATCTGCTGGAGTAATCCGGAGGTACTTTGAGTATATCTTCTTGGCAAGGAGGGGCAGACAATTGTGAAGGATTATCCATCGGCCTCAGAGATTCAGGGCCTTTTTCGAAAATTGCCAGGGCCTAAGGGCCGTAAACTTCCTGGCTTCCATATTTAAGGGCCATTCTTGCCGGATAGCCTGGATAAGCTGAATGCTTCGCGGCCCCATCTCCTTTAAAATCTTTAATGCATTTCTTTTCTATTATCCTTCCTTCGGGACACACCTTCCAGTTTGTCCGGACACTATTATATCTCTTTTTACCCTCTTTCTCCTATATCCTTTTCATTTTTTTCCTTTCTTTAAACGTTGACTGGAACGGCACTCATAAATATTTACTCCTGGATATTAACCTTTGCGTGAGCTTATTTCAAGAAGATGAAAAGATTCAAGATGAAAATGATGTGAAAATAAAAATATTAATTCGTCCACAATGGTGCTAAATGTTTAATTACTGGCATCCGAATAACACTCCCATTCAGTGTAACACATACATATGTCTCAACTTTATGTATTTAAGTGAATACAATATCGTATAATGTTTAAATTAAAAAAGTTGGAAGTTTTAACTAAAATAGTAAACTGCATAAAATGGGGGGAATAAATTATTATCCTTAAGCTTAGATTACTATGTTTAATCCTGTTAGTATATATTTTAAATCATTTACATTAAATGATTGAATAATACATATCGATCGCCAATAAATAGATATTTTGTTTCTTGGTTTAGTCATTTGGTCATTTCCTGACCAAAATAAATAAATAAAATAATTGTTTTTGTTTTTTCTGGCGATTTGATTTATGATGTTCCCTTCTCCCCCTCAGCATGAACAAAGTCCTGTCCTGCCTACATTTATTATTTAGATCTATACAAAGCCCAGTTTTGGGCTTTCAATATTACAGCGGATTACCTTTACAAACTTTGATAAATAGCTTTATGAACGTAAAGCAGTCATTTATTATTTATGCTACGTTTCATCCTCTTGTGCTAAGTTCTTGTATTTCTAAAAACGCTCTGTTAGCGCTTCGATCACACTTTTGGAATTTAATAATTTACTCTATAAACTATTTTTGTTTTGGTGGAGATTCATTTAGTGATTAATCATGTTAAATGTTATGGAATAGTATTCCAGTCAGAGTTTGAAGTCGATAATAGAAAAACATAAAATAAAGATCAAATATAGTCAACATTTTTAGCTAGAATTTTACAAAAACAATTGATGATTTTTATTTTTGATCATAAGTGAAAAAATCATTATTTTTGAACAAAAATTTTATTATTTAACATAATAATAATTTTATAATCATACTGTTTAAAATCAGAATAATATTTAATAATTTATGTATCTCCATGATACATTTTGAGTCTGGATTATAGAGGAATATTGTTATCTACTTTCAGCAACAGAAGCAACTTTATTTCCGAAATGAATTGGAAATTTGAATGCTCAGGTGTCGACTAGTAGCTGTAGATTAACATTTTTCGGTGGACAGTTTATATAAAATCCTTAATGCACCAGACCCAAATATGGTAAGCAACATAACGTGTAGGGAATATAAAACAAACAAACAAAGTAATGAATTTGAACGAAACTCCTATATTAACGCATAAATGTATCATCCAAAAGGTGATTTTTAATTATGTTATGTTGATAAATAATTTGTTTTTGTATTTCAATTTGATCATTATTATTTTTTTAATGCTATATCACTCCCTCGGTTGGTTATCATTACTTTATTTCAAATCTATAATTATCAAATTTGTATTCATAGATCAAGCATGATTTTGAAATTAAAAATCAAACAATAATTAAGTAGTATATATTTTTTTACGGAAAAATATTGAACAATTTCAAACTCTTATTCCAGTTATTGTTTATATTGTTATAATGTTGAATAGATCCTAATAGAGTTGTAGTTTGGCTTTTGGAGGACATGTCCTCTTTTTATTTAAGGTTTGTCCTGTCCTCACGGCATTCATTGCAATTTGAATTTTAAAAATAAAATTTTAATAGACGCCGCTTTTAAGCATCGTATAATATCAGGTAGAGAACAGAAAATGACCTGGTTATTTTCTATAATATTGTAGCTTGAAACAAAATCATATAATTCTGATATCGGAGGACCTTCGAAACATTTAGAATATGCACTAAAACAGTTGTGTAACTGTTTCAACAAAAAGATTAGAACTCAAAAGATTAGAAGACAAAATCATATTATTTTGTTTCCCGTTACAATATTTTTTTATTAGAACTTTTATTGATTACATTGTTAACCATCCTTTTTTATATCTTATTATTCTGTAAGTTCCTTTTTCCTTCCAACTCAGGAGTGTGAGATTTTTTTAAAAATTAATTGTTAGTTTATTTCCTCCAATCTCAGGAGTGTAAAATTTCTCTATTATCTTATTTGTTTTTTTTCCTACTAGATTATATCGGTATTTATCATTAAAATCTGCGCAGTTATATAGTTTTCATCCATTTTTTACCAATGTCCTTATTTTTCTAGATAAATGTCCTCCGTTTCAAGAATCATATATTAATTATAATATTCTAAAACAAATCAACTAGTTAGGCTTTTTCGAAGTCTTTTTTTTCTTGAGATACCTATATCAATAGAATTTTTCGGTTACAGCACCGCTTGCTTAGGATCTCGAAAGATAATATACCTTATTCGTATGTAACAGTATACGGCACACGTTATATTAGTTTCTGGGATGAATAAAAGGTCTGTTTACATGTGCATTGCATCAGTATTCTGGTACAGCTGGTGGAAGTCTTGAAGGGCATTCATTGCTTTCAAGTTCAATGAATAGGTCCCTGTTTACGAAGCTTTATTGAGTAAAATAGAAGCAGATGTTTTGAAGAGTACAAACAAGACTTGTTTGCAAGGGTGCGGCATTACCCTTGTCCATGTACTAACTTTTACATCAGCTATAATCCACCAATCGGTACAGAATTGTGTCTTTCAGTCAGTTACCACTATATTACTGCTCAGTTCCCTCTTTTGGCTAGCTGTTTCCTCCCATTGCTACGATATTCTATCCATACTTGATCGTATGGCATCAATGAGTTGTAATTGCATTTTGCTTAGCAATTCAGGTAATTGAGGAAGATGGGTGTAATTATATAAAGCGACGTTTATAATCAGGCAAAGCTTAATATTGGTCACTGGTTTTACTGCTGATTATGATTGCTAGCATTCAATTATGGACCTGCAAAGCACTCAAAATTAGGTCCAGAGACGGAAAAAATCATGATTAAAAATATCTAAAATAATGATGTTTGCCGAATTTGACTAGGACTCTGAGAGGTGGCGTTTAACAGCGCGTTCTATGCCATTTCATATGTTACACAACAATTTAAAGGTTGGTACTAAAAAAAACTTTCTTAGAACCAAGTTTAAAATTTAATTTTAATTTTCTCAAAAATTCCATTTTTTAATATATTCAGATTTAAAAAAAAAATAGGTAGTATTATATCTATTCATATAAAAAAATATAAAAGTGAGATGAAAACTTCTTCATTACTAAAAAAATTGAAAACTAGTGATAAAATTCCATAAACCTAGCATTTTATGATAAATAATAGCTGTAGATGTTTTCCAAATTTGACTAGGACTTGATATTTATAGGATTGAAAGGAGATTGGTGTCTTTTAACAACGCATTCCATGTAAAGAAAATTTTCTTAAAACCAAATTTAAGATTTTAATTTTCCCATGTAGGGCATTTTTAAAATATTTATACATTTTTTAGTCTTTCGTGTGTGTGTGTGTGTGTGTGTGTGTGTGTGTGTGTGTGTGTGTGTGTGTGTGTGTGTGTGTGTGTGTGTGTGTGTGTTGTTGTGTGTGTGTGTGTGTGTGTGTGTGTGTGTGTGTGTGTGTGTGTGTGTGTGTGTGTGTGTGTGTGTGTGTGTGTGTGTGTGTGTGTGTGTGTGTGTGTGTGTGTTGTGTGTGTGTGTGTGTGTGTGTGTGTGTGTGTGTGTGTGTGTGTGTGTGTGTGTGTGTGTGTGTGTGTGTGTGTGTGTGTGTGTGTGTGTGTGTGAGTGCGTGCATGCGTGCGTGCGTGTGTGCGTGCGTGTGTGAACTGAGTAGCTCAAAAACTATAAGCCGTACCTAACTGAAATTGGGTATTTGGTGTATGTATATGCCCGCGATGTGACAGCGAAAATTTCATCAAAATTGGTTTAACGGAGGGGGTACCTACTTTATTTAAACTTTTATCTAATTTTTACGTTTTTCTCGATTTTCTCAAAAACGGTCTTAACGATTTTGATTAATCTCGGTATTTGGTGTATGTAAATGCCCGCGAAGCGACAGCCAAAGTTTCATCAAAATTGGTCAAACGGGGGGGGCACATTATTTGGTAATTTTTTTCTCATTTTTAGGTGTTTTTTTTTCTCAAAAACGGCTGTAACTATTTTGATCAAACTGGGTATTTGATGTAAGTATATGGCCGCAAAGTGACTCAGTCTGTTTCTAGCTTGCATGTGAAACGGTTGTAGCCCTGAAGATGCCTGAATAGGCGAAAATTCGGCACGTAATCTGCATGATTAAGTGAATCATTGAAATTATACGAGACTTTGAGGCCTTGCATTCTATATCTATAATCCAATAGACTCTTCCTAAAAACTTGTTTATTTAATTTTAAGAAAATTTCTTTAGTACCAACCTATACATTGTTGTATATCATACGAAATTTGGAAAGCATGTGCAGCTATTTTTAATCATGATTTTCCTGTTTCTGGACCTAATTTTGAGTGCTTTGTAGGTCCATAATTCAAAAACAGGTACACATATCTCAGTAACATTTCAGAAGTTTTATAGTCCATACAAGTAGTACACATGCACCAAAGTTCAAGAAAATATGAGATGGTGAGGCTCAAGCCTGTTTTGAATTGACATACATGGATTGACCCAGTAGTCTTTAGTATTAAATACTCTGATACATACTTGCAATGTCAATAGCAATTTGAAAAACCTCATGCCCTATCGATACGGAAGGAAAAATAAAATTTAATAGCTCAAAGTTGTGGGAAATGGAGTCTCCTGGAAAAGTAGAAAAATGTGACCTTTTAACTTTCACTTCCAGGGTACAGGTGATAGAATAAGAAGTTATTATCTATAATAAATTTTAACTAGGTATCTATTAGCTTTTAAACTCAGTGCGACTTTTTAAATGTTTTTTTTATTTTAGTTGGAATAATCATATATTCAGTTTTCTGATCAATTTAAAATCCTAGTTAAGCGTATTCAGTAAATAAATTGTGTCTACGATTATATTCCGATGGCAATTTATGAAAAATATTAATTTCTCGATTCTAACAATCAATATTATGCGTTTTGATTCTATTCCTTTCGATTAGAAAATAGTTTTGAAGTATTCCCAGTTTATTTTGTTCAAAGCCTTCTGTATTACTAGCAGCACTTTGAGCTCATATGACCAGAAATATGTGTGAGACCGTATCAGACTGGCAAGTCAAATGGCCTGTGTGATTGGAGTCGGGAGGCTTAGCATTCATCGCATTCGCTACACACATCCTCCAAATGCTTCATTTCTCTCGCCAATAATCCACTGTCCCATTCCTTCTTTTGGATCCATCCTTTGGCTTCCTAAATCCTCATACTTCCTCTCTTTCCATTCATTTCTATTCCTACCCCTTGCCAAGCATATTGCTGCGTACACAGCATTGGATATCGTTAAGGTATATGTCAACCAAGGAGTAATATTTCCTTAAAATACGCATATCACAATAGATTTATGAAACTCTTGATTAGCATTGATAAATCTAATGAAAATGCTTACCCGGAGTAGAGGTAGAAGTTAAAAGAGTTCAAAATCGGATTGGATTGGATTAATGAATTAATTATTAACATCAATGATCTAGTTACCACAATTAAGGCAATAAAAATGGTTTCGTACTGTTATTAAATTAATTCACGCTTTGAGGTGAATAAAATTTTATTTGTTCCGAAATGATGGAAAACAAAACAAAAAACAATTTACAATAACATACTAAGAGGTGAGTCTGGGGTGCTTCCTGAACAAAATACTTACGGAGAATAACAAAGAAAAATAAGTAAAAAAAATTGGGAAGAGCTATTTTCTGGGAATTTTCTAAATTGCATTAACATAGTCATAAAAATATTTCTGTTTCTACTTTTAGTAGGTCAGTAAGAAAACGTTGCGCGCATTACACCAGATTTTGTTTTCATTTTTATCACGGTTTAATATTTTACTAAAGGATCTGTGAACCAAAAGGCTAATTAGTGGTTTTGATTTATTATCGATGTCATAAATATTTTGTTCAATATAAAAAAATAAGAAACACCTACATACCTAAAATGTTTTAAAAATTATCATTGTTATTTTATGCCAATATTTTTCCATAAAAGTATATATTTTACTTAAGAACGCCAAGGCAAAGATTTCTTCTGCCATTTCTTGAATAGTCGGTCATTTCTCATCATTGCAATATTAGGGTCCGGTAGAAAGATGGTGTCTATTTATCTTGTCTTTAACTCGGAAGACTTCTCCGACATTATACTGCGGTATTTATCACCGTTCATTCGAAGCCGAGTTATTGGATGTTATAGACTTAATCGAGATGCATAGAGTATGAAAGAAAAGAAGTGACATTGCTATTTTCGTATTGATAGGATCCGATTTTTTATTTAAGAAGTAGACCCTTAATCAAATTCTTAAATACATTATTAAACAAATATTTTATCTTTTTTAGTAGATATTATCGCAATTCAGTGCTTCCAGGGTTGGAATATCAAGAATGGTTTGAGAGAAACAAGATCTCTCTCGCAGCGTGTAATTTATGAAGGGCCTGCAAGATTGATGAATATACAGCTCAGCATTTGTGGAGCAGCTTGAGAAAATATACTGGCGTTCTCGCCTATTGGGAATCGATTGTATGTTGGAGCAAATAATAAAATCTCATGATCGGCTCACAATTATTATTGATTTATAAAATCATCAAATCTGTATAAAATCTCAAATATCGAGATATTTGTTAAATAAAATAAAGTTTTAATATTCATAAAAAAAAACTTTGGTGCCATGCGTGCAACACCTAACTTTCACTTACCAATCTATTTGTTGAAATCGACGTGTTTTGATTTATGTAAACGCCTTTCAACATATTTTTCCACATTTAATTACATATTTTCGTTTGTCTCCATAATTTATAGAATATTATAATTTGTATTGCATAAGATTCATTATTGTTTATTTCTTTTTTTAAGTGCCTTTCTTTAAAATCCTAATTTAAACTGTTAAGTTTTTTTTTTTTACTGCTTGCTTGCTTTTTACTGCGAGTTGCTTTGTGTAAATATATCGTGGAGGTGAATCGACAGAAGGCGTATTTATGGCTCATCTTAAATTAAAACAATTTTAAAATGTTTGTCTCTTATGCCTTTCCCGTAATCGAGAATGGTTACTGTTCCACTAAAACTACTTTATATTCCATTCAGAAATGTATTATGGAACTAAAGTTAGTAGCTAAAAAGTAATTAATTAAATATATGTTGTATCATATTACTTTCACTTACCTATATATGAAATATATATTAAGTGGAAGTATTGCGATCGTGAAAATTTTCGACTTCCGGTTTTCAACGGAAATACACGTTTTGGGGTCCCCTGAGTCGAAATAACCAAGTCCCGCGAAATGGTCTGTGTGTGTGTGTGTGTGAGTGTGTGTGTGTGTGTGTGTGTGTGTGTGTGTGTGTGTGTGTGTGTGTGTTTGTGTGTGTGTGTGTGTGTGTGTGTGTGTGTTTGTGTGTGTGTGTGTGTGTGTGTGTGTGTGTGTGTGTGTGTGTGTGTGTGTGTGTGTGTGTGTGTGTGTGTGTGTGTGTGTGTGTGTGTGTGTGTGTGTGTGTGTGTGTGTGTGTGTGTGTGTGTGTGTGTGTGTGTGTGTGTGTGTGTGTGTGTGTGTGAACAGACTAGCTCAAAAACTATAAACCGTGCGAACCTGAAATTGGGTACTGAGTATGTATATGCCCGCGATGTGACAGCAAAAATTTCATCAAATTTGCTCAAAGGGAGGGGGTACTTTATTTAATAACTTTTTAAGTTTTTTTCGATTTTCTCAAAAACGGCTCTAACGATTTTGATTAAACTGAGTATTTGATCTATTGATATGCCCGAGATATGACTGTAAAAATTTCATCAAAAGTGATCAACCGGAGGGGGGACTTTACTTAATAAATTTTGTATTATTTTCACGTGTTTTTTTTTATTTACTCAAAAACGGTTTTAACTATTTTCATCAAACTTGGTATTTGATGTATTTATATGCCCGAGATATGACTGTAAAAATTTCATCAAAATTGATCAACAGGAGGGGGACTTTACTTAATAAATTTTGTCCAATTTTTACCTTTTTGATCGATTATCTCAAAAACGGCTTTAACGATTTTTATCAAATTCGTTATGTTTAATGAAAATTAGTTGTTATTTAATATCAGGTAAGCTTTATCATTATTAAAATGTTCTGAGGGGGCTTAAATGGGGAAGGGGCCTTTTTTGTTTTTCTATAAAGTACCTTTGTTTTAGTTTATATTGAGAAATTAACTGTCTCTCATCACGCTTAAAAATAAGAAATGGCTAAATATGATATATGAAGAAAATCAAGTTAACATATACAGGAGAAAAAAAGAAAAATATTCCGTCAACTCATAAAACACCTTGAGCTCACGCATGCGCCGTACGCCTTTAATGACAAACCAATGCATTATAATTAAAGCTGTTCTGTTCATTTGAGAAGTGACAATTAACAAAACGCATTAATTTCTAATCTAAGTAAGTTGGTGAGTGAAAGTTGTGTGTTGCGCGCACGCACCAGATTTTTTTTTTTAGCACCCCGTAAACTGTTTTAAATAATTTTAGCATCATCTGATTACTCTCAGATGTACACAAATTTTTTTTATAGTTGAATGAAAGTTTTTATATGTGATATACTGGAATGAGGGCATAAAACTCCATCGCGTCCGATTTATTTATAATTCTCTAGTTGTTAAAAACGTTATTTAGTTACCATGGAAACAAATAATTTCTATTTGCTCCTAAAGAGCTCCTATATTTATAAGCAATGGTGCCATTAAAAGCGTACTGCGCATGCCTGTGATCAACCTGTTTTATGAGTTGTTGGTATATTTTTCTTTATTTCTCCTGTATATGTTTACTCGATTTTTTTTTTATTTCATATTTAGCTTATTATTATTTTTAGGCATAACGATAATCAATTGATTTCTCAATTTAAACAAAATCAAAGGTACTTTATAGGAAAACAAAAAAGTTTCCTTCGCCATTTAAGTCTCCTCTGAACTTATTAAAGGAAACTTGATGCTTATTAAAATTGACGTGTTTGATCAAAATCGTTAGAGCCGTTTCCAAAAAATAAAAATAAAAATGAGACAAAAATTATTAAGTAAAGTGTCCCCTCCGTTTTTGTTTGTTTTAACTTCACTTGATGCCCCTAAGGCTAATCGGACAATGCTTAGGTGGGAGTCCTAAATTTGGACTCTATAACTATACTTACCCAAGTATAAATAGGATAGGGATATTAACGAGTACCTGACATCGTACAGGCTCGGAACCTCCATTTTTACGTCCTATCCGAGGTACGGCATAGACAAGGATTTTTTACTCCCATTAAAAAATCCTAGGGCCACCTCGGGACACGAACCCGCGACCTTCCCCCTCCGTTTGACCAATTTTGATGGAATCTACTACCTAGTCGTACGGTTTATAGCTTTTGAGCTAGCCAGTTCACACACTAGGTAAGGGAATTTAAGAATGGAGGTAGCTTTAGCTGTTGCATTAAGCGTCTTATTTATTAATATTTATTTTTTGGTGTGTTCTCTTAATTTGTCGATAAGAATTTCTCTGTATGTTATTCATAACTCTTTGTCTTTATAAAAGGTTTCTTTGGAAAGTGAAATTGTTATTTCCTAAAAAAAAAAAAAATCGGTCAAAACATTCGTATATTCAGAATACAAAGGTATATAAAATTATATTATATTATATAAACGTATATGTTGTTTTGCAGCTTATATATGATGCTACAACTTTTCCAAGCATAGTTTGGATCCAGCATTTCCAAGCATGCGGGTTTCAGTAAATAAGTATCTAGATGGAATTTCTGATGTTGGGTAACAAGGATCAATTGTGTAGCGTTTCTCGTTTTGTCAAATATAAATCCCAAGTAGTTTTCCAAATTCCCTTTTAGAACGGAGTGACAGATAGTCTACACTAATCTGGATTACTAAAAGGAAAGAGGAACTTAAAAAAAAAAGAATATCTTTGAGGGAAAAATTATAGTCGATTCTGATTTATAAATTAATAAGTAACCTTCAGATTTAACCTAAACCCTAGGAATGCGCTTTCCTATTTGCGATATCTTTATTTTTATTTGCGTGCACTTTGGGCTTAACTTTCTGTGTTTATTTTGCCTTGATTAACTGCAATCCTCACAAAAGACTGAAATGAGGTGCAACTCAACTACATCAGCACTTACTTGACAAACTATAAATACTCCTTGGACTTAACGGCTTAACCCATACAATCCAAAATCCTAATGCTTCTTATTTGTTCACAAATAAAATCGACTTGACATTCCACATTTCCTCGATTTGGCCCGATTGAATACCACTCTTTCTTACAATATTCCTGACAATTTTCCATCCGTGGCGTATGAAAAGATGATGTCCATGTTGGTCGCTACCTATAGGTAATTTAGGTGTCTGATATTATAATTTTTTCTTCATAGCCATTTTTCCACATTTACTTTATGTATATCTGTGCCTAATGTTTATGAATGTTATCTGTTTAATTGTGCAATATTTCAAAGTGTAAAGTAATTTCAAGTATCTTCCTCTTATTCCTTTAACTTTTTGTCTGTGATTAATTTGTTAATATTAATGACAATTAATTTCATCTCGTTTCGTTATTAAAAATTTTGTCTGTTTACATACAAATACTTCTATTGATGATTTACGAATAGCTACTAGCATTTCGCTTTAATGGTAGTTAAATACTTGAGTTGAGTTGAAGTATTTAATATTGATTTCAGCACCTCCATTTACCGGCTCTACCATGGTCATCTTTTATATTACGTCCGTTGTAATTATAAAAAATGTTACTTGTAATTATAAAAAAATCCTTTTTATTCTCTTAATTAACTTTTAACTTTTTTGTAATGTCTAATATAAATTTAGATTATTAAAGATCCTCCAACACTTGTTACGTAATTTATAACCTGGAAGCCGTTAATTATCTCGTTTTCAGAATTCAGCGACCTGTTAAATTGCAACAGTCAGCTCCTCTAATTAACAAGTGCCGTAGAAAAGGCTTTCTTGTTAAAAAAAAAAAAAAAAAACTGCTTTAGAATATGGATCATTTCATTTCTAATCATCCTGACTTTCCACTTATCATTTATCGCTATGGTGTGAATTGCGCCCATTATAACATTTGTTCAAATAAATAAAAAAAATTTATTTCTTAATATATAGATGATAATCGAGAAAAAAAAGATTGTATTACTTTTATTGGAAAATTAAATGCAATAAAATTAATTAATTAATATCGTAATTAATCAGCATGGACAGAATAATTGACTAACAACCTCCCCCTGACGGATTTCATTTATTAATTCTTATTATATTTTGTTGATTTATGTTTTTACACGTTATTTAATACTTTTTATGTCGTTATTGGTACAGATTCATTATACATGCATTTTCTTATTTAATATACTAAAATATATTAATTTTTTTTTTTTTATTGTATAAATATATATAATTTTTTTTTTTTTTTTTTTTAGGTAAGTCGAGTCTACTTTACTTACTCACATAATATGTATGTAACCATTAAAATTGTTGTTAATTTATGGTGTCAAGAAGGAATATGTTTCAGGTAAATAACCTACTTTAATTTAATAATGATCAATCAAATTATGCTGATAATACCCAAAAGCTCAATTAAATTGTCCGAGGGCCTATTTAAATCGTTACATTATAAATGCTTTTCATTGAACTAATTATATACAATTATAGTATATCCTATCAATCACATGTTGTGCCCAGGAGTCTATTTTAATAATATTAAATATAATATATTTAATTTATTATTTTTAATACTTATATATAATATTAATTATATTGAAATTTAAAAATATATATTAATCCATATCAGACTCTTAAGAAAGCAACTTAGAAACGATTTGGAAAATTATAAAGATTACTTTACTGCTGACGCTCAAAACTATCCTCAACGAACTTAATTTATTAATAATTTATATTATTATCACGTTTATCACGTTAATACGTTGTGCTCAAATTATTTAAAGCATTGAAGGTGTAAAAAAATATGGTAGAAGATAATATTTAATTAATTATGTATTAGTTTAGAAACTTTAGTTCCATAATAAATTTCTGAAGGCAATATAAAGTGATTTTAGAGGAACTATAATCGTTCTCGGTTTCCAGAAAGGCATATTAAACAAACTTTACTACACCTTCTATCGATTCACCTTCACGAAATATTAACAAAAAACAACTCTCATTTAATAAGAAGCAAACAGTAAAAACAACTCGAATGTTGATGAAATTAGGTCCCTTAAAAAAAAAAAAAATGAGCAATAATGAATCGAAAAATACTGAGAACTTTCAAATTTTATAATGAGATATACAAATATAAGCATATAAATATGGAGAATGTGGCGTTTACATATTATCGAAACACATAGATTTCTTATATAAGTAAGTTCGTAAGTGAAAATTGTGTGTTGCGCGCATCGCACCAGATTTTTAAATATCCCATTAATTTAACTTAGAATACAATCCATCATTACACCTTTACTGTTTGAAAGAAATCTGATTCGACTTTTTTTTTTGTTCTTTTCCATAGAAAAGAAGAATGATCTTGGAAATAATAAATCATTATGGATAATTTTCGTTATGTTTTTCGCTGATTTGCTATTAAAATATTCTACATATGTTGGGATACTTATCTTCCATCTCTATTGTTGTAGTGTTAAGTTGACTTTTAGTCACTCTACACTCTATCAGTAGTGTCATGAGAGCATTTCACTGACCGCCGTCCGGGAAAGGGTTAATATTTCTTCTGGGATTGATAAGCGCTAATGGCCCTCGGCTTTTAGTAAGGTTTTTATAAGTCTGTCTTAAAGAAGGTTCTGGAAAAAATAAACAACGCAACTCAATTAGCATCATTAGTTTTATTGCTTAACAGGAAATAATAAATTTAAATTTTTAAAAGATAACACAATAAATATTCATCTTCCTTTGTTCTAGTAAAATCATAATGATAGTGCTTAAAAATCAGCGTATAATGAAGATGTTATAAATATTGTGTCTCATTTTTCACTCACCGCACACAGGGGTATTTGACCCGAAAAGCTGGCCAAAACTACTTCCTTCCATTTTATTGGTTCTAACGTCCTCAAAATGGCTTCTATATTTCTAATAGACATTAAAAATATGATTTTAGCAGTTAAAAAAATATTCATAGGTGAAAATTTTCCTAAAATAAATTTTTACGTTACTCCACCGACTGTGAAATAGGCATCTACGGGTTTACAATTTATGTTCATCTTATTTTCTCTTTATGCATTGCACCTATGAAATATGCTTGTAAAAAATAAAGATTCATTATTAATTTATCTATTACTATTATTTTTGAAAAATGGGAATAGTGTAAAATAGGTAAAAATAAAAATTTGTGGTGATAAAGTTTTACGTAAAGTTTCTATGGAGAAAAGGATACGGATCCTTAGCAAGTATAGAAACATTTCTAAATTTATGAAATAACCACCAATATCCAATATATGTAAATAAAGCTTCCAGTGCTGACAGATAGTTTTTCTATTTTTTCTGATAAATTGAAATTTTTAAATGCTTTCCTATATTTTATGGCACGAGATGGAGTTTTTGTTAGATCCTTCAGAACATGGAACGCATTGATATCACCAGAATCTTTTAGTTTTATAAAAGTGGCGTACGTCTGCATACGTATGCTAGTTGATGATCTGAGTTTTCCTGTTTTACGCCTCTTGCTTCTTTCACTTAAACCATCAAATGATTTTTCAGGGCATCCAACAGATCTTGAGCTTTTAATTGATATCGTCCCACGTAGCCATTCCTTGTTGCTGCTGTAAAAACTTTCCTTTTTCTTGAAGAAGCATTCCATCTTACTTAGAAATCATGCCTCAACATTGATAATTTATGTTTTAGCTCTTTTACCTGCTCTAGGCTATTAGCTAGAAAATTCTTTATTTTTTTTAAAAGCTAATGCTTTCGACTTTAAAAATGTGTCAAATAATTCCCTTCTAGTTATTATTATTATTCCAGAAGATCCTAAAATATAAATAAATGAAAATATTATAACATTTACTTTTTTAATATTATTTGATGAAACTGACATTTTAGAAATAAAAAAATATAATTCTCCCATTCGCAGCTATTCGCAGGATTTTGTTCATGAAACATAAACTACGATAATTACACATTATCATGAAAAATATTTCGTTGCCCAGAAATGACCAGAAGTATAACTTTTTAACTTTCGAATTTTATTTTTAGCTCTAAAATCTACCTACCAATAAACAAAGAAATATTGATACTAGTATTGAATACAAACAAATTATAACGGTCTGTACAAACCTGGCCTCGAACTATCCATCGTATGATAATGCCGATAATTCAGTAAAAACAAAGAAAATTAATATATTTTGTAGAACAATATTTATGTGCAGAGACGAGGTAAAGGCTAAGGTCATATTGGAATTAGAATATCCGCCGGATTAAGGGCCTGGAAGAGATAAGAATCATCTTGCATGTTTCAACAGGTCCTCTACTTGAACTTCGAGTCATTATTTACCAGAAATTTCAAATTTCAAAAAATGGGTTTTGGCCAGCTTTTAGGGCCAAATACCCCTGTGTGCAGCGGTTCAATCAATTGAGTTTAACGCTCGAATACACATTAGACACAATTACGAATTGTATTTTTGTGCCTTCCTTTTATCAAATCTTTTTGGTCCTCTTTAAGACTCTCCTATGGTTTCAATGGTTTTATCCTTTATCATGGATTCAAATGATCCCTGATTTTGAAATTAAAATAGACTTCCCGAAGTGCTATAAATTTTTAATTTACCAATCATATATTTTGGATATAGAAATAGAAAAAAAAAAATCATAAATTTTTCTTTGAAGCATTTTTAGTAGTAAAAGCCAAAGCGACCATTCAGTTGTAGCCCATCCGAGAAGTCTCTTTTGATCCCTAGGTTTAATGAGATTTTAGATGAAACGACAAATAAAAGATGTAGCGGGAAAGATGAACAATCTTTGTGAAAGATGATCAAAGAAGGTTTGCTTACAAAAGATCATTTAAATATCAAGTGGAAAAGGGCTTGCTTTGAAAGGAAAGATATTCTGGTGGTCAATTTGTCAACCGGGATAATAACCATGCTGCCAAAGGTCTGCAGCAACCATTTATCCACCGACTTTTATTCCGGGCATCATCCCTTCTCTGATAATTGCGGTAGCTTGGGGGTCTGAGGGTGACAGAATATTGTTTCCGGAACCGGGGAAGAAAGAACAAATAAATATAGCGGAGTGGGGGAACTGGTAGGAACGGTAACAATAAGGGAAAAGAACTGGATGGGATTCCTTCCTTTTTACAGCCACTTTAGGAAATGGCCAAGTCGGATTCCGATCGGAAGTATTTCTATATTAATAGCTTATTGATTTATTGCTGTCTTTAGCCTTCCCTTATCGTAAAATATTAAGATGGGCATGGAAGGCCTAACCTCTGCTTTAAGAGCCCGCTTTAAATATGCTGAAGGTAAGTCGTTCTTAAAAAAAATATATAAAAAGACAACGTAGATACTGCGATATGATTTTCTTTTCCCAAGGTTCTTCAATCTGTATTACTATGTGATATAAAAATATTACATCAAAAATTTTATCATTAAATGTTTCTTTAAAGATGTCTAAGAACATGGGCAAAGGTCTTTTAAAACGCGTGCTACAAGATTTTTATTACTACACGAGGACTTCGATCTTCAGACAATTGGAAGCTACGGAATTCCGCACCTTTCTCTCTTGACCTAGCGGATAGCCGGCGATGGGTACCCACATTTTCGGCGTACATGCTAACACTTCTAGTAGTAGATTTTAATTTAAAATTTTTTTTACCATATTCTTTTTGAAGAAGTTGCTAATGATTTTTAATCTTCCACGTCAAACTTATCTGAAGAATCCGGTTTGATTAGTTTTCCGGTTTAATGAGCATTAGGTCTCATCTCCTAACTATTAAGGTGGCTTTACACTGTGTCAAACCACGTGACGATCAGGTAATCCCCAGAACCTTGCTGTACCGGTGTATTACGAAGAGCTATTTACACTGAAACGTGTAAATTTAATTCAGTAGTGGAAGTGTATATTAACAGATATCGAGCTATTTATAGACACCTATTTCTTTCCGTTGTAATCTACATATTTCTCAAGAAGTCCTTATCTCCAAGTTACTCAGGGGCGTAATAATAATCTTGAAATTTATCGCCCTAAAACCCCTACTACTACTGCTCTACGTTACATATGAGCAATCGGAGAAAGTCCTTCATATTCATATTCCTAGAAATGCATTAGTTCAAAATGTTTATGTCAACAAAAGTGGTGGAAATGTGGTAAAATTTACACTTTCTTTTTCGAATTTTTATTTCACATCTTGTTTATTTGAAAAATGTTTAAGGAATGTACTGAAAGCAATTTGTTGTTGCTAACCCCATCTCAGGGGCCGTTAATTTAGGTTGGGACCTAAGACAGGAATGAATAGCCCCCTCAGCAGCTGAATGGCAAGAAGCCCATCCCCTACCCTCATCCCCTTTAATACTCTACTCCACCGCTTTTGGTCTATCATTTTTGGTACGAAATTAGTTATTAAAAAGAGCCCCTTTCCATAGTATTAAAAATTAAATGAGGAGTCTTATAATGAATTTTGTTCAAACCCCGTTGATGAGTTTGAGAAAGGACCTCTAGATGAGCTTATATTTTTTATTATTTAATTATGCCGTAAAGTTATAAATTAGACCTGCTTTACTGGTTGAGGGTGAAGTGTGTACTAATTTCATTATTGCCATATAAAACTTGTTTTATTTGATCATTTATATTATTTTTTTTTTTAATTTTGTTTATTATTTTGCTATTAATGAAATTCCCTAATCGTTTTTTTTTCTACAAAGCATGCTTTCAAAATAATTAATACATGGTGATGAAGAAATTGCATATTTTTATGTATATATTTTGTCTAAAATATATTTTGTCTTTAAAAATATAAATATAGTTGACTAGATATTATGAATCATAAAATATTATAGTGGTGTAGAGTTAATTTATAAATTGTTTTTTTTTATTTAATCATTGTAAAATATATATATATATATTTTTTTTTTATGTCCGATTTGTTGATTGTTATGGGATAATCGGAACCTTTAATGACATTAGTTTTAAAATAAATTGAAATGTTTCCTCCTCCTACTGTATATAGGACACGATTACGTAATAAATTGGTTTGAAACCGTGCTGCGAAAACTGAAAACCCATACGATGTGTGACCCATTTGAAATCCTGCATCAAAATTCCCATTCCATTCCCCATTTCTACCCCTAATTGAATCGACAGCTCTTTCTGACGCCCGCTTTTCAATTCTTTCTTTTTCACCGTTGAAATGGAATATATCACGTTTCCGATTCCATAGTCACTCTCTTTAGCGTTGTTACGGAAGTTAGGGGCAGTATGAACTGAAATTGATGTCAACATGGTGTAGAAGGAAAAAGTACTTTAATTGTCCTTCCCAAAGTTTTATGAAAAACTCATTTCAAAGCTTATGAGGGAACTGCTGGTGCGAATTTTGAGAAAAAAATTACTTTAAACTAGCAGAATTTTACATAAACTATGGAATGTTTACATGAAGGAATAGTAGTAATAGAGATAAAAGAGATTGGTATTCGCTGTAAAATCTCTTTTATATATTTGTTTATGTTACTCTTAGAATGTTGTACTTTTCTCCTAGATATATTGAAGCTTATGTTTACTAATTACCTTTGTTTAAAATTATGATATCAATATTTCTGATATATGAACAGATTGTTTTTAAGCAAAACGATGTCCTTACGTCATCCTTTTGTCACCGGTAATCATTGGTATTTATTTGATAATTGTTTCTATCCTGTAGAAGTCTCTTGTTGATATTTATCGATAATAGTGGTAACTGTTTTAGTCGTTTTTTTCACTTTCTTCAAAGCTTTGGAGCACGTCTAATTGAAACCAGTATTTTTTTTTTTTTTAGTTTATCGTAAAAAGTGGTTTTATATTAACTTGTTTCGCTTCTGAAAATTTAACGTAAAATTTCATAAATTATGCTTTACTAATTAACAATTTAAATTGTTTTTAAGTAATTTGCATTCTATTTTTGCACACCGCATTATCCTTCATTTCATCTCAGAATTATAAAATATTCAAGACTTACATAGCAAAGTTAAGCTCCTGTTTTTTGCGTTCTCAGATCTTTCATTCCTAAAGTAACTATAGAAGTTGACTTAATCCATTTATTAGTCGATCAGATAAGAACCAGGCTTGCAAATTTATTCAATCATTTCGTGGATCACTCATCCTTTCAATGAAATCTGCTTTTACTCTTCTCTATTTAGCTTGAAAAGGGCAACGAACTTAAGGGGATCAAATTATTTTTAAATTAAATTATTATTTTAAAATTAGGTAACGTAATTAATTACAAGATCGTGGAGATTGGTTGGTTGTGGATGAGGCCATGGTTCTTGCTAGGGACCGTTAAAATAGTAATATTTCTTTAAATCTAAAAACACAAAATAATAATGAGCAGCCACGTTTTATTTTCATCGAGACATTTCCCCCGGTTTTTCGGGGCATTGTGCCGCATGCGCAAATTTATAGGGCTTAAAGCGGCTAGACAACGAAGAATTTATAAAAAAAATAAAGGTGATGGCGCCTCACTGCAATAATTAAAAAAAAAAACCAAATATAGTGAAAACGTAATTCTCAATGTATAAGATTATTGGAGTTCGTTGCTAATCAATATATATTATAAAGCAAAGTGTGCAATGTGCGTGCCGAAAAGGCTCAAAAACGACTCCACGTAGGATTAAGGAAGTTATGTCTTCGTTTAGCCATATGACCCCTTACGGAGAAGAAGGTTTCCGTTTTTCTCTTAAGAGTGTAAAATTGAAGAGAAAAGGGCTGGAATTTTAAGCCTCTCGCACCATTTAATTAGCCTCTCTGAGATTGAGACACGAGTTTATGAATGAAATATTTAGTTCGAGCTCCAGGCTACCAGGAAGCGCTAGGGTGCGTTTCACTCAATGTTTATTGTCCATTCATTCAGTATGTAGGTAATCGTTCTATATTTTTTCAGCTGTTCTTTTTGAATTACTAAATAATTAAGAGAAAATAATTAGTTTGCGCTTAAAAATAAAATAAGTACTTTGTATCTCAGCAATCAATTAGAAAACCAACTGGATTCCTTAAAAAATTAGTTTTCTCATGAGAAGGCTAATATATGATCAGCACGTTACATTTAATCTATATATAATATACTAAAGTAAATTTAATGCAATCTGAGTGAACATTTCTTAGTAGTACAGTGAGCGAATAAAAATAGACATAAAAAAAGAGATGAATTGACTAAATATAAATCGAAAATAAAAAGTTTGAAGTATTCTTATTGTATTTATGAAAAAGAAGTTGGTTTGATTACTACGTATGATGAGCATTCCAGTTGACAAAATGACTAACTCCAATAACAGCATTCAAGATTTTATCATCCCTCATAGTTCAAGATAAATAGAAACATGATGAAAAAATTGTGTCTTCAAGAAATTTTGCTTTTCACTTTGTAATAGTATTAGATATGCAGAAATATGCGATATATGCAGAAACCGTTCAAATTACAGGGGGATATCTTAAGGGAGGTTGAAATGTAAGAAAGGTCTTAAAAAAAAATTTCTATGAATCTTCGGTAGTTTCTATACTTCTGGACCATCTGCTATCAGTGATTATGTTTTACTCGAAATATAATTTTTTTAACTGAGAGACCAGATTTTTCAACAATAATCCAATAACTTATTATCTTTTGACTACTTGGAATGGGCTTATAGGATTCAGAATCACAGAAACCATAAAAACGATGCATAACTCGACAAAGTTGCAGCAAAATTAATTGTTCATTTACCATTTTCAACCCCCAGTAAATTATACAGGGTTCCTTATTTGGATGGACTCTGCAGATCTCAAGTCTGCAGAATATTGATACAAGTTAAAACCGAATTTACAAGTCGGTGCTAATTTTGTTCTATATTTCCTTTAATTTTAAAGTTTTTCTGGTATTAAAGCTACCACACAACTACCGGAGCGAAGCCGGGCACCCTAGCTAGTATTATTATATTATACAATATATTTATCTATTCGCATGTAACATTTATCGTCGGAGGAACTTATCGTTTGTACTTCCGTTGTTTCGGTAAGTTAGATTAATTTATTTTTTGAGAGCCTGAAAAATTGTTTGTAATAATCTCCCATTCTATTACTACATTTATATATTTTAATAATTAATTATCATGACTAAAACAATCCCATAAGCCATTACTTCTATAAACGTGATCGATGCTGCTAACCTATCAATTTATTTGCCGGCCAGGTGGGGCTGTTGGCATAAATTGCCGGATCGAAGAATGGAGTATCAATTATGATAAATAAGATATAAAGGGCTGAGGATAAAGAGATAAGAAGGGCCGAGATAACCTCCTCGAATCGAAGATTAAAGGTGAGCCCTTTATTTCTCCCTCGGAATACATTTAGCCAATCTCACGGCATCTCCGCTCAACATCTATCTCCTTACGATGGCTGTATTACACCCCTGTAAGCGGATAAATCTTTTTCTCGATTCCTCTTTTCAGATATTCTTTCTTAAGTGAAAACTTGTTTCTCCACTTGGCGTGAGGCTCGTAAGGAATCCAAATAATGCAAAAACGAAGGATTATTTTCAGTATTATAAAAATATCTTGAAAATAATAGCTTTCTGAACCTGGAGGTTCAATGCCAACAAAACTTTTCTTTTAGTTTTGTTTTTCTTAATCAATTAAAAAAGTCTTGAAACCCGAATATTGCATTATCTTTGATTACCGAAGTACTTGTACATTCTCTGCACAGAGCAATGAATCTGTTAGGACAATTGAAATATGTCCTAATAATAGAAAGACGTAAGTCAGGCCTTTAAGAATCAAATAAGACCTCACCCTGATTTCTTTCGTGCAACTCATTCAAACTTCAATATTTTCATCATAGGATATAGGGGGACAAATGAAATATTTCCCTTTAGATTTCAAATAATTATTATATTTAAATATTTCTATCGATTCATTTCTCCGAAGCCTTCTGTTTTCCTCCTTTATTCAGTAAGTTCTTTTCAACCAGCCTTGTATTCTGCTACATTGTTTTTACTGGAATCAGACCCTTTCAGTTTCCTTGCCCTTCTGTTATTTACGAGAAACTTAAGGGAAAAAAATTATATAACAAAAGTTTAACAAGGAATAAAGGAGGATTATAGAGGATTCTGGGCGCCTTCAGCTTTTCATGAAATTCATTAGAGAAGTTTAATGGTAATCGTGATGAAGTTGTAAAAAAGTTATGGAAACTTGTTCGCAGCCTCTCCCATTCTTTTGGATTAAAATCAATCCCAACTTCTTTTTTAGACTTGTACATTTTATCCTCTTGTACAACAAAGCGAGCCTTGCCTTAATACGAATGAGATTTCTGTTATGAATTATTTAAAATTATATAATATACGCTTTTAATATACCGAGTTCTTTTAATTTTCGTAAAATTTTTTCTAGATATAAACATTAATGGACAATAGGGGGTATGGGCAACCTTTGACATGTTGTGAGCCAAACTTTATTGTGCAAATACCTACGTGAAATACCATAATTAGAGTAAAAATTTAAATTTTTGTATTCTAGGCTATTAAAATTTTTATATTTTTAATTCTTGTTTTTCTAATAATGCGATTCACCTTAATTATAATATTAATATTTACACTGATATAAAATTGAAGATATCTATAAGTCCATTCGTGTTACACAATGAGCAGTTTCCCCTTTTTTTCCTACCACTGTTATTGTACTTAAATTTTATTACACTTTAATTATTTTATTGTGTTTGTCACGCGATGTTCAATATTAAGACTATGATATATTTGGAAATGTTTCCAATAGAAATCCCTTATCAGTTGGTTCCCTAGTAGTGTCTAAAATTTAAGGAACAGGATGTCGAGATAGGTGAGAAGAGAAAGAAAAAAAAAAAGTGAAATGAAACGGCAAAGAGAGACTGAGGTCCCATGAGGGAGGGGATATGGTTGGAAACTTTTGTAATCAGTTTGACAAACGTTATTACCAGCGACACTTTCAAAAGAATATTGCCCTTCTCATCTTGAACACTTACCTTCTTTCTTCTTTGGTTGCCATCTCTTTCTCTTGATAAGTCTCAACTTGATCTGTCTAATACAGTTTAACAACCGTAGAAGGAACGGAGGTGTGTTTTAGAAACTATGTTATTAAGAATATCAATGATAAATACTTATAAATCTTCAACTTATTCAAAATAAATCCAGGTGCTGGATTTTTATCAATATCTATTTATGCAATTGTTGTGTGGTGACAAACAAAAAACTATAAAAGTTAAATTTGAATTGGAAATTCAAGCAGAAAACAGATATAATTACTATTCTGACAGAAGTGGCGGTTATATATATAATAATTGGGTATTATTTTAATAAACCATGTGTATCACATTTATTTATTTATTTATTACACCATGTTATCATATTTTACGTAAGAAAACAGCAACCCTAGGATTAGAACGAAAAGACCTAAAGCGCATACCACTCATAAAAATCTTAGAAAAGATCTATAATCATAAAAGGTATTTGAGAATCATAATTACTTCCTGTTTTAAAATTTGTTTTGTTACATAAAAAATAAATTGACAGGCGTTGATGACTTCAAACGTTTTACGCCTCTAAACAACAACAAACAAACAAACAATTTGTTTTGTTTATCTTCTTTTAGTTTATTTTAAAATGCTTGTAAACAAAATTTTCTTGTTTGCTAGCGAATTATTTTCTCAACAGATTTGTTTAACAAGTTGAAGATAGGAATCGAAATCAATATGGAAAAGAGATAACGAATACATTCTGAAAAGACCCTTAACAAGGGCTACACACGCTCCTTTCAGTGACGAAAATATATTTCTGTTTGTATCTTAATACCTATCTCTAACCAATCGCGGAAGTTATTTACTCTAACGAGACCCTTGTATTTGTAGAAATGCTGCGAAGAAATGCCAGCTGATGATAGGGCTATTAAAAATATCAAATACCTAAATGTTTATAATATCTGTTTTTTCACTTTTCAATATTTTATTGAATTTTTACAGTAGAAAGTAGAAATAATTTCTATATAGCTGAAAATTAAAGAGTAATACAGAGAATGATCGGCGAGTCTCTGTATGACTCTTGACTCAGAAGCCCTGATGAAGATCCACATGTAGGGATCGAAACGTTGGCTATTCAAAATAAGAAAAAAGGTCAAACTGAAAATCCTGACTATTTATCATCCTATCGTAAAGAAAAACAGTTAACTTTTACACACCTCTTAAACATTTATTTAAAAGTAAAAAATGTATTACCATTATAATTATCCGTACATTTATCAGCTTAGATTAGATCACAGCTTAGAATTCCGCTTATCCGATTGGGATAAATAAATCCCGTATAGATTTTTAATAAGATGCCTCAAAAAATGTCATTTGAAAATATTTTTTAAATATTTTCCACAACATTTCTGGCAATACCACGATGTTTTCATTTAAAAGCAAAACATAGGGGACGTTGGCGAAGGAAATTTCGAGTCTCCGATCTAACCAATCCAGATGGTGCACCCCCAGTAATTCCAATCACGGTGACTTTAGGAGAACATGAACAAGAATCCATAAGTTCTTGTTCCACTATCCCCATATTTCACCTCAAAACTTTAAAACACATTTGAAAGTCTCAGAAATAAGTTTTCTCATAAAAAATAATAGATATATGCATAGTAAAGTTTCTCTACTAGCTACTCATTACAAGATCCATTCGTCTCATAACCCCTTTGTATCTGTCAGACTTCAGACTTGAATTTATCGAATCTAAAAATTATGCTATGTACTTAGTTTAAGTTTTTTCTTATAACGGTCCTTCTTCATAAAAAAAAATCAAACAATTTAAAACATCAAGCACAAGACATGGATGTGAAATATGTTACAATGAATCTGCATTAACATTTTTGTTTTATCTCTACTATAGAATATAAGTAGGCAGGTACACATAAGTATATTCTCAATAATATTTAATCAATTCCCTTTTTCTTGTTTTTTTTTTTTTTTTAAACGAAAAATATTTATCTTTATGTAAGTTAAACATATCTTTATAATAAGATAAACATGCATAAATTCACAATGGGATCACTAATTGAGAAAGCTCATAGCCCAGTGCCTTATTTATAGGACAGAAAACATATCAATGTTATTAATGGCAAAAACAAAAAAAAAAAAGTTGGTATTAACAAAATTATTTAAAAATATTCAACAAAAAGACATATCTACTTTCCTTACTTCTTACTACGGATGCGGAATCGACAACTGATCTGCTATGTTCAATTTTAATGTTATTTATTAGTTATTGGACAAGTTTAAAAAAGGATTGTAAAAAAAAAAAAAAAAAAAAAAAAAAAAAAAAAAAAAAAAAAAAAAAAAAAAAACATGGATGGATTTGGACAATGTTTTATATTCTATATATTTTTTTATATTTAACTACAATGTTTATTGTTCGATGTTGCATCCGTGTGTCACTTTATTCTTTACTCTCAGGTAAGTCTATATTACTATTAAAAATTTTCTATATTACTATTAGCCCTGTCGATTAACAACAATTATTACAATATTAAATTAACAATTAACAAACAATTAATTCATTAACATCCTAGATGTGTATACCAAAAAAAAAAATTCAGCAATTAAATTAAAAATATGTGTCGTATAAAAAAATATTGTACATATAAAATAAAATTGTTTTCTATTTTTCCATTTACAAACTCGATAACTATCTAAAAAGTTAGAAACAAGACAGTTATTTATGTTGCAGTCTGTGAAAGTAATTCAAAATGTCTAGAAAGTTGTTTTGTTTTTTTTCTTTCTTGGTCCGCGTTGTCCACAAATTCCAGTTGGGCGCCTGGTTGACCACTCTAGCTACTCCTGCTTGTGAATACATTCGTCTCGGCAGCTCAGCACCTTCCGTCGCCAGCCATGATGTGTTCCCTGGAAAATGATAAACTATGTTCATAATGTGTTCGGTGCCCGTCTCTGTTTACAGAAATTGTCGCCGTCTGGACATTTAACAAGCTGTCTAGTTTGAGAATATTAAAAAGGTATAGTTTTGACGGCATTTTAGCAGAAAAGAAATATTGTTAAGGTATTGATGTTCCTTTAATATTTTTAATTTATATCTCAAAAATAAGTTGATCGAAATTAGTTATTTTAATTTTTTTATTTTTACCGCAAGAAAATGAATGAAGCCCTAATTTGGCTAGTCATTAGCTCAAGTATCACCAACTATTATTTTTTACTTTCACTTACCTATATATGAAATATATAGTAAGTGGAAGTATTGCGATCGTGAAAAAATTCGACTTCCGGTTTTCAACGGAAATACACGTTTTGGGGTCCCCTGAGTCGAAATGACCAAGTCCCGCGAAATGGTCTGTGTGTGTGTCTGTGTGTGTGTGTGTGTGTGTGTATGTGAACAGACTAGCTCAAAAACTATAAACCGTGGGAACCTGAAATTGGGTATTTAGTATAGGTATATGCCCGCGATGTGACAGCATAAATTTCATCAATATTACTTAAAGGGAGGGGGTACTTTACTTAATAACTTTTTAGGTTTTTTTCGATTTTCTGAAAAACGGCTCTAACGATTTTGATTAAACTGAGTATTTCTTCTATTTATATGCCCGAGATATGACTGTAAAAATTTCATCAAAATTGATTAACCGGAGGGGGGACTTTACTTAATAAATTTTGTAACATTTTCACGTGTTTTTTTTTATTTACTCTAAATCGGCTTTAACGATTTTGATCAAACTGGGTATTTGATGTATTTATATGCCCGAGATATGACTGTAAAAATTTCATCAAAATTGATTAACCGGAGGGGGGACTTTACATAATAAATTTTGTAACATTTTCACGTGTTTTTTTGATTTTCTCAAAAACGGCTCTAACGATTTTGATTAAACTGAGTATTTGATCTATTTATATGCCCGAGATATGTCTGTAAAAATTTCATCAAAATTGATCAACCGCAGGGGGCACTTTACTTAATAAATTTTGTATCATTTTTACGTACTTTTTTTATTTACTCAAAAACGGCTTTCACGATTGTGACCAAACTGGGTATTTAATGTATTTATATGCCAAAGATGTGATAGCTAACATTTCATCAAAATTGGTCTAACGAAGGGGACCACAACAACGCATTAATTTCTAATCTAAGTAAGTTGGTAAGTGAAAGTTGTGTGTTGCGCGCAAGCACCAGATTTTTTTTGTAAAGAATTATTACGTCATTTTTTTATTATTAAATAAATTTTACTTTCATTTACCTTTATATGAAATATATATGTACATAGTAAGGGAAAGTATTGTGATTGTGATGGTGTGTGTGTGTGTGTGTGTGTGTGTGTGTGTGTGTGTGTGTGTGTGTGTGTGTGTGTGTGTGTGTGTGTGTGTGTGTGTGTGTGTGTGTGTGTGTGTGTGTGTGTGTGTGTGTGTGTGAGCGCGCGCGCGCGTGTATGTGTATGAACCGACTATTGCAACAGTGATAAACTGCACGAAATTGAAATTTGTATTAGAAGTAGGTATATGCCACGGAATTTTTCATCAAAATCGGGTAAACAAAAGTGGGATTATTTCATAAATTTCATCTCATCGTCGTCACCATGCTAAAGTAACGAATGTGCAAATAAAATACTATGCATATTCGTTACTTCAGCATGGTGACGACGACATTTTCACGTTTTTTGCAAGTTTCTCGAAAACGGCCTTAAAAATTTTGATTAAACTCGCCACGTTTAATTAGAATCAAGTATTATTTCATATCAGGGGGGTTTCATCATAATCCTAGTGTTTTAATAGGGCTTAAATGGCCAAGGAAGAGCGATAATTAAATAATTATTTTCATGTTTTTTACCGATAACTTCGTAAATAAATTTAAAACCCAAAAAAAAGTTTTATGAATTTATGGAAAATCCTCTATAAGATGCAAAATTTCGTTCCGATTAGTCTATCCATCTCGGAGTAATCGGTGAACATACATAGAAAAATAATGAAAAAGAAAAAAAAGCCACCTATGTATCGAAGTGAGTAACGTCTTCTTTAGAAGTCGTTAGTTACGTAATCTTTAGAAGTTAATAAACTAATAGTGAATTGAAAAGTACCGTGAACTTTCAAGTTTTCTAATACAAATAATATGCAAATTAATGTGACATAACATTATTCTCTTTATGTATATAAAAATCTCGTGTCCCGATCTTTGTCGAAGGTAAACTCAGAAACTACTCAACCCATTTCGATGAAATTTGGCTCACTGTGGGTAGTTTTGTCCAACTTACAAGATACGTTTTTATCTCGATTATTGGCTTCAATATTTCTTTTTTTGCAAACTGAATGCTTATCGTACTACAATTGAGTGTAATTATTTGTTGTTAAGTTACATAAATTTCCAACAGATGGCAGTGTAAGTTGATTTATTGACACAACGCTTCATATTCTTTCGATATTTAGGGAGGTTAAGCATAAATCTATTTTTTCCGGCTTGGACTAGGGAAATCCGTGTTATACCCATGGCAAATTATGTGTCGCCTTTTCACGTGTGGGGAAAACATCGAATCTTTTAGAAAAAGACAGGTTAACCAAAATCATTGAGCACCTATATTCTGAATTTAATTTATATATATATATATATATATATATATATATATATATATATATATTATGGCAAAAGATTAATTTAGTTCATTTTTGCTGTCTATTTTGATTGTACTAAACCCTGTTCCAATTATATTCTCTATTAGTTCCTTTTACAAGTGCCATTCATTAACACCTAATGGTCAAATATGAGATGTAAACAATAAAAACTTTTAACCCATCTAATTTCTTTACAAAACAATTTTAAATTTGGCGTAAACTTCTATTTTAAATCCCGTTGGTTTTAAGATTAGCTGAAACGTTTTTATCTTTATCAGCGAATTTTGATTTGACTATAGAAATTAATAGGGTATAACTAATTCAACGCATTATAGCTACTAAACCACAGCAACACGTGGTAGGGTCTGCTCGTAATAACAAATAAATAAAATAAAAATAAATTTTTGCCAGTATCTCCTATTTTATTTTAGCTCTCATTATATCAATTCTTAAGTTAGTATTTTTTTCTATTGAGGTGGTAGAATTTTTTTCTATAATAGATATATTTTTCTATCTTGGAATCACACAGGAAATTTAGAAGCAAGTACTCCGAGACGCTTTGTTTTAGAAATAAGGGTTTACTACATTTAAAGGACATACTATTTGAAAGCCATGGTAAAGTTTTATGAATTCCGTATTTATTCTACATTTTTTTTTTTTTTTTTTTGGATCGATTCTAAAAGTTGTAATGGAAACAAAAAGATGAGAAAATATAAAAATGCTATGCAAGACTGCAAATTTTAATTCGCATTAACGGATTACGGTTTATAAATGTATTGCTTCCTACTTTCTCCATCAAGCCTTTGTTCCATTGCTGCTTGCAGTTGCTCAGTACCTACATTACTCCCGGGCAGGTAGGGGATGAGTCGGCGCTTCCAATTTCCTCTTTAAGTAACGAACGTAACCGTGAGGCGCCAGAGGGGTATTAGCAGGGGGAAACGCCAGCCTCGAATCCACACTTTAAAGTGCTTTAATATGCTACTTCGTTTCGCTCTGTTGTTATATACTTAAACATCTTGGGCTCAAAGGAATCAGTTGGCTCTCTGTTGAAACACTTCAGTTGCAGCGAAGCTTTACTACGTTTTTTTTTTTTCTATTAAAACAAATGTTTTTGGTGTTCTGTTTTCTTTATTTATAAGTTTATTACTTACTTACTTCCTCGGCACTACGGTCCTCAAAGGACCTTGCCCTCTTCAACAATTCTTTTCCATTCGTTTCGGTCCTGGGCGATATTCCTCCATCGCCTCACCCCAAGCCGCCGCAGGTCGTCCAGCCATCTCAGTCGTGGTCTGCCTCTTCTTCTAGCTCCACCTGGTCGACTGTACATTAGGTTTCGAGGCAAACGCTCTTGAGGCATTCTTTCGACGTGTCCTAACCATCTGATGCGCCCACTTTTGATTACAGCTACCAGGTCTGGAGAATTGTAGAGCTGTTTAAGTTCTGCATTCGTCCTTATCCTCCATTGTCCATTCTGGCATATGGCAAGCATCTTTTCATTTTCTCGGGATAACACCCATGTTTCGCTACCATACGTAAAGATCGGCCTTATTATAGTTTTGTAAATTAAGTCTCGGGCCCTTCTAGACAGTATCCGCATAGACAGACATTAACCGCAGTGCCTTTGGGCTGCTTAATATTGCCTGTTTCCAGCTGCTATCCTCGCTTTGATTTCTGTGAGCATGTCATTGTCCTCTGTCAGTATCGATCCTAGATACTTGAAATCTTGACATACCATTTATTAGTGTAGAGTTAAATAAACTGCTTTTTTTTTTTTTTTATGTTTTGTGATTGTTTAATTCTGTGTTATTAAGCTTATAAAAGTAGTGTAGTACTGAGTACTGAGTAGCTCAGGGCATTGTGGATGGATATTGATCTTTGACCGATAAAAATCTTTAAAATAAAAATAAAAATGGTGTTTGGACTAACGTTAGTTGACTTTGTTCACTGTTTTTTTTTTTTTTCGTTATTATTATTGTTTTTTTTTTTTTTTTTTTGTTTTGTTTTTTTGTGGATTCCTGACATACTGTTTGATAAAGTCTCCAAAATTTATTGTTTAACATTACAGCGAATGGCATTGTTTAACACTTCAAAAACATAATTTTTCATTTCAGTTGAAATCAGATAGGTAGTTATTCTGCAAATAAAACAAAATAAATATAAAAAATTTAAATCTTGTTTACTCCACCTACCTTTTTTTGTTGGTTCTAATATAATTATTTTATCATTCACCCCTTGCAACAACGTACCTCTAAAAAGTGATTTTTCTAGAAGAGTGCACCTATCGTTTAAATAAGTATTTATATAGACCCAGTTTCTTATGTGCCACTTTTATTTCTGTTAAATATATATGTGTTTATACTGGTAATCAAATCTTTAATTAAAAACAATCAATAATTACTCGACTGATGTTTTTTTCTTTTCTGTTTCAGGTAAGTACTAAGTGTCAATATATCAACCTTCAGTATTTTCGACAGTGAGTAAATTTATTCTGACGGCCTTACGCTTTCGTAATTATGACAAATAAAAATAAAAACTTTTGATTAACTACAAATAATAAATTTTATTGTACTTAAGAGAGTATACAAATGATGCTCAACATATATGATATATAAATTCTTAACAATTTATTAACTATTTCCGTTGAATTGAATTGAATTGAATTGAATTGAAGTTCATAATTTCATTCAAGTTACTATTTAGGGATCCGATCCTAAAACAATAATTTATCGTGATCTTATTAATAAATTTATTAATATAAATTAAAATAACGAAAACAGTGTCGCATAGTCGCACAGTTTTCTGTGTCACATCGCCCTGCACTGCACTACTCTGCACTGCGTCCCAATGTGCGAAGTTCTTTTCTAAGGTAAGGCGCACATTGAACTGTGTCACGCAGGCGACGCAGAGCAGAAAAGGGCCAATAGACACAGATCAGGGCAGGGCAGAACGAAAAAAAAAACTGTGTTGCACAGTTTTCCGCGGACATTAGACCGCGCGTTCCCTTTTTAATTCACGTTTCACAGAAACTGCTCTGTGACGCCTGCGTCTCAGTGTGCGCTTGGCCTAAGGCGCAAGCGACGCAGAGCAGAGCAGTTTGCGGGAAACGATATTTAGGCCGAGCGCACATTGAGACACTCGCGATATGCTCTGCTTCGTGCGCATCGCGAGTGTCTCAATATCCGTCTAGCCTTAGGCCGAGCGCACATTGAGAAACAGGCGACGCACAGCAGAGCAGAGCAGTTTTTGTGAAACGTGAATTAGAAAGGTACCGCGGCCATTGGGACGCAGGACAGAGCATAGAAAACGGTGCGACTACGCGACACAGTTTTCGTTATTCTATTTCATATTCTTATCAACAAACATCATTATCTGTAAAATTCTTCTTCTTTCTTTATTTCTTTAGCAGGTTAATGAAACTAGGTAGGTTGTGTGTATATTCCGGATATATAGAGCTATTTCAGTTTTCAAAATAATTTTAAAATTAACTCCTATGTGCACTATAAGAGTGTTTTAAATTTAAAAAAATAAACATTGTAAAAAATAAATACTCCTATGGAGCAGTCGTAAACACTCGTATGGTGGTGCAAATATATATATATATTATATTTGATATTATCAAATTATATATGAATATATAATTTGATAATATCAATATTACGCTGATGTTTGGTAAAATTATTTACTTTACTAGGTTTGAATAAAACTCAAGCCAAGATTCGGATTCCTGGGGCAACATGGCAGCTATAATGCATGTGAATAAAAATGAGAATTAAAACTAAAAAGAAGGAATGAGAGTTGGAAAGTGGTGCCTTTGAGACGAAGGATCGGATACTAAAGCGTGTGTATAAAGAGTCGAATCCGGGAGTGATGGGCCTCTCCCCATTGAAAGTTGATAAGAGGAATCTAACCGACCGCTACAAAAGGAACAAGTGGCGCGATATTCCGGTTAGTGGTCGCGTCAGGCAACATCGGCTTCTTTGTAGGCAATAACCCATTTAGTAATTAGTTAATCATTTTCTCAGAGCCTACTAGATGGATCCCGTGTGCTTTGATCAAGGCATGTAAGATGTATGCCTCTATTTAATCCGGTTGGTGGCTGGTTCCTGTTACTCGGATATTAGGAATACTTATCTCCACATTTCCCATATTCATTAATGAGTGACGCATTTACTGATCCTTTTATGTCGATTTATTATTTTAATTTCCTTTAATATTGGTTGGGTTCTTTCATGTTTTTTTTGTAGAATATGATATATTGTCTACATATGTTTCTGAAATGAAATATTAAAGAAATTTAAATGAATTTATGTATTGAGTTTAACCTTTTTTATAGTACTGAAGGTTTTTTTTTTTTTTTTCTAGTACCCTAATTACACCATGGGGTAAATTATACCCCATGCTTATAGTAGGGTAAAAAAAAAAAAATGTTTTATCTTTTGCTTTTTCTTTGCAACAGTAATGAATTCGAATAGAAACATCAAGAAAAAAAATTCAATTAGTAAAATATTTAATAAAATTCACAAAATATCTAAGAAATCCTAAAACTCGATTGTGTTTAGGAACCAAGACATTATTCTAATAGTAACAGGAACCAGATGCAAAGAAGCTTAAATTCAAACTACTCTTGTTATCATCGCTGCCTCGGCCGTTATTTTGCTTAATCCGAAAAGCGAAATTTTTCCGTGTCAATCGATTTTCGTTTCGTTTTCAGTGAAAACATTGTAATCTGTTGGGACCGTTTTATTATAGCCTGTTAATCAATATTTCGTATTAAGCGTTTTCGCGTTAAACGTTCTTCACTGTATTGACTTTCTATACGGACTCTATGGTTTTAGGAATATTTATCTAACTATTGATAATAATCAACTTGAAATTAATAAAATGTTTTTCCTTTTACGTTAGAATCCTGTTGTATTTTTGAGGGTTTTTTTATGCGCCTGCTAACAGTTTCTGTTATTTTTCTAAAAGATTTTTTCGAAATTTTTTTTGGACCCAATAATATATTGACTTCATTAATACAAAATAATTTGGAATATTATTGGGATCAAGAGTGAATTTGTTTATTCTATAGGCCGTGTTAGTTGACTTGACAAGTCCTTGTCAGAAGTCAAACAAACACTGGATCCGCTCGGATCCTTCAAGCAACCGATCCGTCAAACCAAACCGATCAGAGCTTCCATCAAATCTCTCTGTTCAAATTTGTTCGGGCTCTATTTTCTACCAGCGGATCTCTTGTGTATACCCAACTAAGCGCATGTAACTTATCCAATTGCTGAACACTCTCTCATACTGGTACTTCCCTCACTCAGCAGTGGGCTGGTTGACTGGAGTATTAGTAACCGGATGTGTAAGAAGTGGAGCCACCCCCTCCTAAGGTAGATTGATGTGGACGCCCATGATCCTGCTCCAGGTAATTCGGCCCTGGTTGATAGATGGCCGCTGATGGGGTTGTGACCCTGCACATCGCTCTGTACTAAATGAATGTTTCCTCCTCGGATGCTCCATAAAAATCACTTACATCTTGTTAATATTTTGTCACTAAAATTAATAACTACATATGTGCAAGTCTTCCGTTTATATATCTCTAAATTTATTGTAATAGGTTATTATTTATTATTAATGTAAGTTCGGATATTGTACAACTACTATGCAGCAGATGTACCTTGGTGATTAATATATTAGTACACATATGATATGTAGTAAACATTTTTGTCCTTATTTACTCTTTTGATAATTTTAATGCCTTAACTTTTTTCTTTCTGCCAATTCGAATTTTAGTGATGCCTATACAATTTAATAATTAAATATTATTTGCATTCGTTGCGGCAACCCTCAATGACTTGTTCCATTCGTTTTATTTTACGGTGTAGTTTTAACTTCTTTTACGAAATCTATGCCTGTATAAACGCTCCCACATAGATGAGATGAAGGGGATTTCGAATACGGACATCAGTATTTAGTGATAACTTAAATTCTTGTTTAGATAGCTGAATTCTTTGTGATTCTAGATAATATTATTTGCGTTCTGGCAGTGCAATAAATTGGCTATCTACAATTCTTCGATTTAAATACAAACCTCTTAACCAATGAATACAAAATTGAACAGAAAATTAATAATTTCCCCTTATATTTTTGGAACTAAATTTATGGTTTTATTGCATCAATCAAAAACGGTCCTAGCAGAAACAAAATAAAAATGAAGCTGTTGTTTTTTTTGTTTAGCCAAACATAGGAGTAGATAAGAAAAAAGTTTAATAAATTGAGGTTAAGTGGTTTGATAGTTAAACCGACGAATTTTCACTTAACTCTACTGTTCCTGTTTCGCTACTTCTTTCCACTCTTTCATAACCTACCTTTCTATTCTTTCAATTTGAAACAAGTATAGTGTAATCCTTATCCGTTATCGTATCTAAATGACACCAACTGCCATTATTCCATTTCGTTATCAGCGCTGCTTCCTATCTGTGGAAGGACTAGAGGATGTGGTGCCAGAGCCGATTACTATATCTGCGATCTGGGGAAGAACTTTTTGCCCTTTGGGTGGGACCCTTTGTCCTGGACTAATGCAGTACCGCGGTACCTCTCCAGGTACTCAGTCTGTCGCCGTCTGTCCTAGTGCCCAGTGTTTGCGTAGTCCTTGTCCTCAGTGTTCTTTCTCTCTCCACTGCTGTCAGCTGCTTTGTTCATTGCTCCCCGGTACAGTGGGTACATCTATTTTACTGTACTGTTTTCGGTTCATGTTTTCTTGTTTATATTATATTTTTGAATAATTATTGACTTATTTACCGTAAATTTCATCTTGAAAACCAAGTATTCATCGTGGATTTCATTAAGAAGTTTCAGGAATTCCAAGTTTGCAGATCAGGTATAATTATTTTTAAAGTAATATTCTTCTCTGACCCTTGTTATTTTTTTACTACTACTTATATTTATTTTACTAAATTATTAATTATTCTAATATCACAAAATAATTTATGGTTAAAAAATACCTTTAGTTATTTTCGCCAGGTATCAAATAAACATATTTTTTTTTTAACTGTCGGATTTATTGATATTGTTATACTATCGCCTATGGATAGGAACTAACAAGTGTCAGTAAATGCGCTCTTTCAGTAGTGTCTCTAAATATTACCTTGCACAATGATACACCAGAAATCTTAAACATAAAATTAATTTTAATGCTGAAAGTTAAAACAACTAAAGGTTCAAATTTATGGTTTAAGTTAATACGTCATTGAAACATATTCTCATCAATGAGATGAGAGATGTCAGAAGGCTGATATGATGGCAGGTTATGTTGGAAACTCATAAGAAGTGTAATTATGGAAAAAAAATTATTAACAGACCGGAACTTACCCAAACCTCTTTCTTAACTTTTTCGTATTTTCTTCATATCCTGTTTTGCTTATCATATCAGCGCTTACTTAGCTATAACCATCAAACTTCTCTTTTGAAAATGCTCTTCTATTTTAAAAGAGTTTTATATGAGATTCTTTGATGTTTTGGATGTCGAGTGATGATGAATTTTTTATGTTTAACAACATAAATCGGAAATCATACAGACATACAGTATCGTCCGATTTGTTAAAATCATTAAAATCAAAATGGCATCAAATTTGTAAATTTATTCTCATAAAAATTTAGCATTTATTAACAATAAGAAATAACTGATAAGAAGCTGGGGCTTTTTATTTATATGATACTATTCCAGAACTCACTGATATCTAATGGTAAGTTTGGGTCGGAAAGTTGGCACTTATGTTAAATAATTGACGGATAATTCGAATTGGACGAATGTCTTCCTGGATTTTTATATTATAATTTTATCTCCGATAAATAATAACTGTACAAAAAAAAAAAGTAACAAATCCTGTGTCTTCAACAAGTCCTAATAGAATAGGTAATTTCTTTTATAACAAAATGTATTTTATATAAAGAGATGAATGGCTTAAAAATAATAACTATGATTCTTGAAATAATCGTTCCTTTCTTTCTATTTTGTATATCAATGTAGCAATATTTTTTTATATTCCCCACATTATCAATAATTTCCTCTGTACCTACTTTCAGTGAAAAAAAAATGAGTTTCAATTTTCTTATAATAGGGGTAGTAAATTGAGAATCATAAGAGCTATATTTCTTTCCCACCCCAAGTAAAAGGAGAGAGTATGTAAAAAATTCAACATAATATATTCCGTTTTCATCCTGCTATTTTTCAGTTGTTTCTTTGTATCCTAAACGTTTTAGGATAAAATGATTTGTATGGTTTTTATAAAATGATTTGTATGGTTTTTATAAAATGATTTGTAATGCACACATATCCTATACTTTCGTTATGGCTTTTGATTTTTTCTCATGACTCTAAGAATTGTAAAGAGAAACAAAAAATAAAGTTTTATGACAGAGGAGTAATAACTAACGAAAAAAGAAAATTAAAATTGATTTTTAAGTTGCTATTTTTTATTCATCGTTTTGAGTCTATGAAACAACTGTTAATTATCCGTAAACCACCTGTTTTTGAAATCAGAAACTCATTGAAAAAATTGTTGCCTGGTTCAATATTTATGCCAAGCTCTATTATGCTAAATAAGGATTTTGGAAGGTAGCCCTAGGATTTTTTAAAGGGAGTAAAAAATCCTTTGGTATGCCGTTCCTCGGATAGGACGTAAAATGGAGGTCCTGAGCCTGTGCTATGCCAGTTACTCGTTAAATATTCCTATCCTGATTATACCTGCATAAGCAATATTTAGGACTCCCACTGTAGCATCGTCCGATTAGCCTTAGTAGCATAAAGGGACGTTAAACAAACAAACAAGGATTTTGTTATGTAGGATAGTTATGGATCAAAAACCAGAAATTTATAATGTACTTTTTTGAAATATAAATAAATAAATATAAATTATTGCAGTAGTTCTGTATACCGAAAGTACCTAAACAAAACCTTTTCCATATTTTTATTTAAATTTTTCAATAGGTATAAATAAGATGATGAATACTTCCAGATACTTATCAACGTCAATAACAATGGGAAAAACATTCATTGAGTTGTCTCCAAAAGTAACGAAAAAAAAATTCACGAAGTTTATACATGGTATTTAATTCCATAGTTTTCGATGCTCTAAGTAATTATAGTAAAATCGTAATGTGCGACTCTAAAATCAATTTCAAGTTTTTGTTTTTAATAACTCTTCCATCAGTAATAATAACTTGTCATTGCTATTAACAATTTAGATGATTTTTTGCCAACCAGTGGTATTAATGTTTATTTTTAATACTTACTCTATTTTCCTTCCATATAAAAAAAAATAAAAATTAACAAACCTGAGGGCTGACAAATTAAATTTTCTTTGTGGAGGATAAACAAACATATTCGTTGTTAGATGGTCAGCAGCTAATTAAAACCTTGTACACAAAAAGTTAATAGGAATCATTCTTTCTGGTGAATATACTGCGCAAGATTTTTTTTTCCTCTCATTTCATATAAGTGGACCGATTAGAAGAATTGAATGGAATTTTTGAATTTTTAAAACTTCTAACTTTCTAAAACATATTTCTCAAGAATATCATCGTTGCTTGCTGAAAACCTATTGTTCCATTATACAGTTTTGCAGGAGAACCTAAAACATTCTGAAATATTTATTTATTAATACTGCTTCGTGAAAAATATGATTGAAAAGAGTTCTAGACTTGTTTTTAGAGCAAACGGTCCTAGTACATGTTTGTGACTGTTCTGGTACATGTACGAGAACCTACCCTTGTCGGGAACAATGTGGATTGTTCTAATTCAGACTAAATATAAGGAGCGATGGACTGGAGAGTTAGTCTTCTTCTAAAGCTCGAGTGTTATTTTTGTGGTTACTCCATTGTTACAAGTTAATACTTTTTGGCATTGTAAATTATTATTTTCTCCGAATAAAATTATTGCTTAATAGTTGATAACATGGTTTAAATAATAATTAATTGATTAAAATGCTTTAAATAAATAAATATTTGCTACATGCTTTAAATATATTTTCTGTAAATATAATGTTTCTTTACATTATTCTCATGCGACGTAGCTCTCGAATAATACAATAACCTTCTGTCAGTGGATTGGCTGATCCTATTATTCTCGGTTTTTTTTTTTGTAATATCGGATTTGTCTACGATTTGATGTTGGCATAGTGAGTTGAAGTATCTGGACCATGGCAACTGTTATTTTTTTTGTTTAGACTCGCTTTACTGATTTAAAAATAAAATTGGGGGTGACCTTATCAGTTATGGTCGCGTGACCCCGTTGTGTTTTTATTCAAATTTTAGTCAAAACCTACTAAACCTTAAAAAAGAGAAAACTCCCATTTTATTTGGGATTTCATATTATGTCTCAGATTTCAGCTAGCAAAATTTCACTTCCATTTCCTGGATAGCACGAAAACTTTTCAACTCTGGTGGCAATGAAAATCAGTCTGTTAAATAAACCGTTGTGCTACATTCTCAGTGAGTGAGTATACATTTTATATCATAATGCGTTTTTCGTCAAAACTAACGATTTTCAAAGTGTGGAGAGAGTTTAAGGGTGGGGCACAAAGCTTAGTTACAAAAAAGAAAAACTTTTGAGAGGAAAAATAAATGTAGCGAATTATTTTAACATTGAACCCATTGTCCTAATAGGAATATGCTTTCAGCTAGTAATTTAAACAAGGATTACCAGTGAAATCTTAAATTTTATAAACATATATAAGAGTGCATGGTTATAATAAAACCTTATGGTAGGGGAAGGGGAAATAATAAAATAAAAAGTTTGAGAACAGCTAGTTAAAATTACCCAAAATATTATTTTAGAAATGATTTCTGACTTTCTATTTCATCGCCTCGACTTGTCCAATATATGTCTGAGTTAGATGAATTCATTAATCTAAATTTTTTATTATATTAAAAAAAATTTCATTCAATATTATATTAAAAATCACATTTTTTCTTAATTTATTAGATTATCATTTCGATGAGGATTTAAAAAAAGTACTATGATACACTTCATAATTATTTTTTTTTTTTTTTTTTGAATTTCGTTTTAAATATTTTTTGTACTTACCCAATCTTATCCTATATGAGGCGTTTGGTTTCAAAACCGGTTGCACATCCATGTTTTTAAACAATTTTTTCTTCATTGTTTTCAAGTTTTCATGCTAAAAAATGTGTTAGATACGGTTGTTTCAAAAACATCTAGATCCTTCGATAATCAATACTAAAAAATTCCATTTCTTATCAAAAGCGGTTCCAATTGATCCTTTTTTTGATTAATCTTGAAAAATTGTTGAAAATGAATGCACCTGGTTTTGAAACCAAGCGCCTCATATCCAATGTATTTCCTCGAATTTTCAGCTCTCTCTCTTGTATATGTATATATTCCTCAAAGTTTTCCGAGCACGTATCATTTGTGTCGAAGCGGCACCTCGTACATTCGCTGAATTAAGAACAAGTAAAAGCATATTCCTGTTTCCCTTCTGTGTAGAGGTCCCTTTTTGAACATCTCGTTATTTTTAATAGATATAATAACACTCGGCCTCAGGAAAAACTTTTTCGTCTTTCTCTTTCACATACATAGGGAGGTATGCATAAATAAACGTTTTGTCTTATCAAAGATTGTTATAGTGAACTAGGTTTAAGTTATGATTTTTTGCAGACTACCGCTCCCCCCACTACATGGTGAAGGGGGGGGGGGAGCGGTTTGCTACAGTGTGCACTTTTGTCATACCTCGAAATATATATACAATGGAGTCATATATATATTTTGAGGTATGACAAAAATGATTTGAGTTTATAATGAAAATTATATATATCATTAACAATTAAATTAGGTTATATTATATTATACTGGGTAGGTACTGAAAAAGTACCCATGCAAGCTCTTGATTATCTCCTTATTCCTGAAGCGGGGAAGAATCATTTCCCAACTTACCCGGTTACTACACACACTGATTTTAGATTCCTTCTTCTATTTCCTCCTTTCCACCCTTGTTCTATAGAGCTACATTGTAGAAGATAAGTTGTCCTGATCTTCTGCAATTTCACAAACTCGGGTTAATCATCTACCAGGAGTATAATCGATTCTGTGTAATTCAGCAAGCCTCTGATTTGGACGGATATTGAGAAAAATGTATTTAAGATAATATCTAAGGAACTTAAAAATATTGACAGGTAAAAAAGTGAAAATAGTCGATAAATGAGGAGTTGATGTAATTGATGTAAAGAATAAGCAGAGTGGTCTCATGGACCTCATTATTATTCAGAATGTGATGATAATATCCGAGTAAAACGAAGGAAAAGATCTGTTAAAGTCTTACAATAGTTATTAAAGAAGAATTCCGAAAAGTTTTTCACTAAATCCCTAATCCCTAAATTGTTTTTGGCGATTTTAATGTAATGTAAGGTGAAATAATCAAACAGGCTTAGGTACTCATAGATCAACAAGGGGCATATTTTTTACCTTTACCATATGCTTACCTTTTAACGATTTTGTTCTTCTACGTTTGGAAGTATGTGCACCTTGTAAATATTTTTTCAAAATGATTTTCATTCAATATTCGAGGTTATAACATTTTTTCAAAGATTAGTAGCCCATAACAGAAGCTTGTCATTTATTTGTCCATTATATGCAAGGTTCACATTGATATTTGTTCCTGCCTCAGGATTTACCATCAGGAGCGGCAGCTATTTGGCAGATTATTAAATCCTCCAGTAGCTGTCTAATCCTGCCCCAGATAGGTCCCGACCGCAAATTTCCTCTCCCCCCCCACCGTGTCCTAGATTAATTTAATAAACCCTCTGACTCCCCCACCCCACCCTTGTGTAATACTTCTCATTCCCGCTCTATCCCGACTCCATTGTATGTTATAATACACCTTTTGCATGATAAAATGGATGACGAGAATACTGAAGCTAGATTATTCAGGCGGTCTTAGCATGAAGTTTCAAATTTGGAGTAATGGCCAGGTTCCAAGTGTACTTCCAATACGTATGAATGACGAGTAGAACTTACTATTACAAATACTTGAATTTTCAGTAAATCAAGTTTAGAAGGTAGTAGGGACTACTTAAAACACACTCACTTCTTTTATATTCAGGTTTAATTCAATCCGAAAGATATGCACGAGATAAGCATATAAAGGCTTGAATGTACTCAAAGAGCTTAAAATCATGTAAATTAAGAGGGACTGAAACTTAAATGAGATACGGGTGAAGCATCCTTTTTGTTGTTATTATATTAGTATATTTCCTGGTTTTTCGATCTCTTTACTATTAGAATTGTATTATATTTTGACATTTTTTCTTAACACAGAAGTATTTAATTAATTCTTAACAACAAAAGCCTTTTGTCATTTACCGAAAAACTGTGTACATATTCGTTATTATCTCTTTTTTTTTTTAATCATAAAGTTACCTCTTATGACTTATAAAAAGTAAATCTATTCAGTTATTTTATTCATTTACAAAACTACTCTTCAAGTTCTATTTTTGGACAAAAGTAAACGCAACGTTTCTGAATGAAACCTTATAGTATCGCCGTTCGGCAAGTATAGTGTATTTTTTTATTGCCATTTCTCAAAGTCACATATTTTTACACATTCGTTTCTTATTCTTGTTTGTATTTTCTCTCTAAACTACACTAAAAATTGTATAGTTAAATAAAAGTCATTACTTCTAAAAATTCGGCAATACAAGCATAATACACCATAACGTCTAATATTATAATTCTCTAAGTATTTGTTGAAAACTTCATTTTACTTATCATGGAAACAAATAATTTCAATTAAATGAATTGACGGCTTTAATTACAAAAAATCGTCCGTCGTTAAAGGCATACTGCGTATGCGTGGGCTCGACGTGTTTTATGAGTTGACGGAATATTTTTCTTTTTTTCTCCTGTATAGGTTTACTTGATTTTTTTCATATTTCATATTTAGCCATTTCTTATTTTTAGATAAAACGAGAGAGTGATAAATTCTCCATATAAACAAAAACAAAGGTACTTTATAGGAAAAAAAAGACCCCTTCCTCATTTATGCCCCCACAGAACATTTTAATAATGATAAAGCTTACCTGATATTAAAGAATACACGATTCTCATTTTACATGATGAGTTTAATCAAAATCGTTAGAGCCGTTTTTGATAAAATGGAAATGACGTAAAAAATAGACAAAATTCATTAAATAAAGTACCCCCTCCGTTTTATCAATTTTGATGATTTTTTTGCTTTCACATCAATGGCATATGCATACTCCAAATACCCAATTTCAGTTTCGTATGGTTTATAGTTTTTAGTCTGTTCACACAAATAAAGACCATTTTGTGTGACTTGGTTATTTTAACTCCCATGGGGCCCAATCCGTGTATTATCGTTGAAAATCACTTTCCCTCACTATTTATTTATATATATATATATATATATATATATATATATATATATGAAATATATTTCATGTATAGGTAAGTGAAAGTAAAAATAAAAAAAAATGTATTTATTTGCCTATATCAATAAAATATACTAAAACTTAAGGGCCGCGATGGCCGAATGGACAAAGGCGCTTGCAATAGGTAATCAAAATTAAGCAACGTCGAGCGTGTTTAGTATTTGGATGGGTGACCACTACATTCGGGTGACCACCCGCCAATGAACGCCACGAAGTCCAAGCCTACCCCCACCCACGAGTATGTGAGACCCGTCAGCCTATTGTAGGCGGCTCACAACGGGCGTAGGAGTGATGTACCTTCCCCGTGTATCCCATCGAGAATCGAGGTGTGGTTTTCCAGTATATCAGTAACCGCCCGGAGGTTTGGTACAAGGAAGGTATGCTTCAGGGAAAGAAATATAGATCCTCGGGGCCTGCTGACTCTGGTTTACCATAATCCTAGGACCTAGACCAGTTTGTCACTGTCCTTAAACCAAAAGAGCTGACGCCATTGATGGGAAGGACACTGCTAAATTGGCCCCAATGGGATTATGGAGCCATGGGCAGTCTGCCGCTGCACCATGGTGACCATGGCTTGCAGCAACGTGAGGTTTGGGCTACCCCCTCCAGGCTGTCTGTGCTCCCGCAAGCAACACAAATGTCTGTAAGAAGACCACACTGCGCGGCCAAAGGTTTCATTAGGCCTAATGCGCCAACCGAAAAAAAAAAAAAAATACTAAAACTTAAGCTGCGAAAGTTTCATGATTAAATTTGCAACACTGATGTCAGGTGAGATTTATTTGATTGTAATGGATATGCTACTGTATAAATGGTTTTTTTCACGTCGGCTCTTCGAGCTTTAAAATAGAGTGAGAAGAATTTAAAAAGATAATTAGTGTTTAAGTAATTAATGTAATCCCCTTACATTACGTGTTATTGGTGATTACTAATTATTGATGATTATACATTGTCCTGGTATGAAATAATTTGTATAAATATATTCGCGTCATTATAATAATTCTAAAATATTTGGATTTATTTTCTACCGACTTTTGGATTACTTTTGATTATCTATCATGAGAACAATGTTAAGTTTAAGTTTTCTACTCCATTCATTATGTTTTAATATTAGGTTCTTTAAATCTTCCTTTGATATACTTTGTTTAATTTTATATTTAAAAAAATATGTACTATTACTCATATGAGGGAAATAAAAGTCAACATTATGTGTCTTATAACGCGTCCTTGGAGGTTGTGGTTTTCCTCTCTTGTTGATGATAAGATATGAAAAGAAAATTACCTGTCAACGGTGACATGCTTTCCTAGGCCTACCCGTTGAAATATTCCGGCAGGGTATTTTCCCAATCGAAACCTGATTCTGTCACTTGAACCGCTCCTCAGCCAATAGATCTAAGGTGTGTCACGTATGTATTCAACACATTTGACATACGTTTGCTAATATTTCCCAGACAGAAATACTTGTACATTTATATATTGAATCAAATTTTCATTCAATATTTAGATGCCTCTCTAAATGTAAGGACGATTGAAGTCTAGCAATGATATCATAGAGATTTATCTTAATAAAAACAGTGTAATTTTATTGTAAATAGTCTCAAAGTTTCTTAAGGATTTTAAATATCATGTTACTTTTTTATCTTAAATCTTCCATATTTTATTGAAAAAATCCTATTACGTAATACAGGAGAAAGAAAAAATATATTATTGTGTATCACACTTATCGTAAGCCATTTAATAAAAGGATTTGCAGTCCTGTACTTAATTTATGAATGCCTAACTGGCAATCATAATTTACTTTGAAAACGCTCACAAAAATCACTAGAAGATGGTTGGGTTTCTATTATTGATGTTAGATCAGTTCCTAAAGTGATTCATTCGTACTCTTTTCTCTGAGTAAATGGTCAGAGATTTGGGAAAAGAGGGTAGTATTTCTTTCCCGAGAATTCATGGACTCCGCTACCCCCACCTGGTCATTACATTCTTCACCCCCCTCCCCTTTCGTCAATTTTCCTTTACTAAATTTAAGAAATTGATAGTCAGCTCGTTTGAGAGATCGAATAATAATAATTGTCATTTAGATCTTATATAGGAAATGAGTGGTATCCCTTTTTGTAATCCATGTTATCCCACCCCTTTGAAAATAGTAAGAGGGAAGAAGTGGGGGGAAATTGGTGCAAATTCTTGTACGGGATCATCCTATCTCTTTATACCTGTGGATCTCTTTATACCCATCTCTTTTCGTGAAAATTATTAATCTTTACACTATAGGGTACAGAATGTAAATAAGTGTAAAGCTTGGTAAAGAATTTGAATTAACACTTAAAGTCTTTGTAAACTGGTAAACAATAAAAGTGATGAATATTGAAAAAAATAAAAATCTTTTACATCAGTCCGAAAAAGTCGATTCTCTTTTTTATTTACTTTCCGTTTCCTAGTATGCCGAGACACACTATGATTCGAGGATAAATATGATTCGAGTTCTAATAAGGAATTCTGTTCAGAGAAAGCAAAATCAAGTAGAAGGAATCTCTCAGTGCAAAAGTATCAACAGATTTAAATTTGTGGTCATGTAATGTTTCTAGAACGTTTAATTTAAATTAAAGTATTTTCAAGTTTTATTATATGTAATTTAGTATTTTTCTTTTCGTGTTCTAGAAATTAGAATTCACTTATAACAAAATAAATAAACAAATGAATGTACAAAATTATTCTTTACGCTCAAGATTAATAGTACTATTCATCACGAACAAAGAAAAGAATGCATTCTTTACATTGTTAAAAAGAATTGATGCAATTTACTCGTCACCTCCTTATTTTATAATTCCTTTACTGTCTTCCAGCTGCTATTCATACCAAATAAGGCAATAATTCTAATTCTTAGATTCTAGATAAATTATATATATTTATATACACATATATATATATATATATATATATATATATATATATATATAAATATTTTGCAAATCATAAAAATATTCATGGTTTGTTACAAAATGCGGCTGAATTCCATTCATGAAAGTAAAATCCATGCTTGCTTAATCCTTTCTTGTGCTAATTATATCACAGCGTAAAGTGTCCAAAGTCCAAAAAAAAAAGGTTTTTAATTGTATGGACATATCTTTGTATACTTTTAACACTTTGTAGAAGATACCTTGAATAAAATAAAACATTAAGATCTTTTCTAACCGTTACGAGTGCTAAACAAACTGAACTACTGATATTAGAAAAGCAGATGAACGTTGTCAATTGCATTTTTCTCAAATCTAAGATTTTGGAGTTACTGTTTATTTTCGCTGCAAGCGCTGATATAATCATTTAGAGCAAAGTAGTATATCATTATATTTGTATAACATACATATCTACACGATCACTTCACGCTTATTTTATTAGCAAATGTTTCTGAAGTAATAATCGATATTCCGAAAATTGTTTATAATCTTCATTTTTATATTTTCTCTGATTAATGTATGTTGAGGGGGAAACAAAGAGGTTCTAATTATATTACTATAACAGTAATAGCGTTAATGATTACGAGGGGGGTGAGTGTCATGAAAACGATTTGTGTATAAGGTAAAAAGGAGGGGTTGGAAAGGGGGGATGTGATGGATTGCAGGGAACGACAATGCCAGCGCTCCACCACGGCGGCCATATATCCCCCGTCATCATCCCATATATATCTTCAACACCGCAATTATATAGTATCCGTCAATCTCTTCTCTTCTTATCTGCTAATACATATTAATGTTATGTAAATGTTTACATAATAATATATATATATATATATATATATATATATATATATTTTTTTTTATAAGTGTATGAATATTCCCAATGCTATATTGAACATTGCGGATTTACACATATCCCAGAAGTCACAAACTGACACTTTGGTCCGGTCAACCCAAACGCTCGCAACTTGTGTTGCAATTGCATACAATCATGGGTCATTATCTGAAGATGAGTAGATTTCACTTTGTCAATTTAATTTAAATTTAAATTTAATTTAAAAAATTTCATTATTTAAAAGTTATAATTTCGGGCCGAAAAAATTCATACGTACTCAGTGGTATATTACCTTCACTTTTTAAATAGTAGCCAGACAGAAGAACCTTTAATTGTTCTTTTAAAAAATTATGAAAACAATTTCAAAGTGAGGGAGTGAACGGTAGTGAAAAATGTGTTAAGGTAGTAGTAAACTTTGAAAAGTGAACGCGTATATTTTAAAGAAATACAATCTTAAAAAACAATAGAACAGCAATAAAAACAATTTCAAATACAAAAATATAAAATTCCAAACGCTTATAGCCAAAAGTAAGCTTAATATTAGAGTTAGGTTAGGTTACAGTTACATACTTATGGTCATAGTTTAGGAATCTTCACCTTTATATTCAAAAGCATTCTCAAAATCTTTTGAGAATTCAAAGAATGGAGGCATTCTCTCCCTCATTTAAGAAATTTTTGGAAAAAGTGAGGGAGTGAAGTTTTCAAAGTCTTTATTATTTTTTAATCACTGTAAGAAGGTTAATGTTGAAAAAGATTGCAGAATCGAAAACTATGGCCATTTTCCACCGAAAAACAATAGTTGAGTGAAAAAATTACTTGGAAATTCAACAGTATTTTTGAAGTGAGGGAGTGAAGTAGCTATTGACCACAGCGTAGATTTCCCTTAATAACCTAAATCTCACAGCGGAGGCAAGCGATCGCAGCCCCTGGTCGGCAGTCAAAACGATCCTAGGGTCTTCCCTCAACCGATTCTTTCCATCCCGGGCTTTGAGCTATGTTCCTCTCAACGCTCAGACCATCCAACACTTGATGTGAGGGAGTGAAGTAAAAACGTCTGGACATACCTTTTTTATATTATTTACTGTTATTGGTAACAATAAATGACACCGCTTATTTTTTCATGGAATCTTGAAGTAATTACTGACTACTGACCGATTAATCAAACAATCAATTGTTGAAAGAATACGAATTTTCAAAGTAGCTTGCCTGGGGGTCTGACAAGGTGAGGGAGTGAAAAAACAATTACTTTTAATTTTTTTTAACCAATTATAAATTTAGTTTGGAGCTAAAACATAGCCTCCATTGAACAACAAAAGGAGTGAAATAGTTCCTATTTTTTTTCAAGTAACTAGCTCTCATTTGAATGTTTGAAAATGGACCGGACGTACGATTTACTCATTTTCAGATAATGACCCTCACACTAAAAGTTATATATAATTTCCTTAACGTCTTTTTTCATTTGTTCTAAATGTTTTTTTAAATATTTTTGTGTACTTTAATTCACCTATTTAAATTTTATGTACAAATGTATTCAAACTATTTTTAAACTTAAAAACTCGGGAAACAGGGTTACTCGGATGCCTCTCTTCCAGACCTGATGAATCCATGACTCCTTACTCACTTACAAATGAATTTCTCCTACATATCTTCTATTCAGGATTTAATCCGTGGGAACCCATAATTGGTTTAAAGCAACAGTGTGTTTATAGAGTTTTTTTTAGAAAAGGCGCTAAAAGAAAAACAAAATTGAATAAAATTTGATCTGAATATGAATAAAATGTTCTAGAAAACATATAACAAGGCCAGTCCGTTCGGGATAAGTATTTTTTAACTCGGAAATGAGTTTAGTCAGGATCGTTTCTGCATATTTTTTTTTAATTAGCTCATTCACGATACACATCATACTGTATAAAGCTCAAGGCATCAAATCTTACTTCCATTTTGATGTAGGCTGGCGCCTAGTCCTATTGTTTTACTAGACAATCTCAGTATTCTATAATTCCTCGCTACTTGGCCTATGAATAAGCCATTCAATCAACGCTTTGGTTTTTTGTTGGAGTCATGCAGCTCATTGATCATTTCACTGTGAAATATAAGTTTTTCTTATGTATGTATTATAGTTTTTTATGCATTCATTATAGATTAATCTAATTATAGTTTTTACTTAATTTTTTAAATGAAGTGGGTGGCAGCGATTCGCCGATTATTAATGTTTCAGTGCTTAGCATTCAGGAGACAAAGTTAAAGATTGAGTAGTTTTTTTGGGCATTTACCTACCTCGAATACCAAATTTTAGTTTCGCGCACACGCGCGCGCGCACACACATACACACACACACACACACACACACACACACACACACACACACCGTTTTGCGTGGGTCGGTTAATTTGACCCAAAACGTGTATTTCCGTTGAAAATCAGAAATCGAAATTTTTCACGATCGCAATACTTTCCCATACTGTATAATTCATGTATTGGTAAGTGAAAGTAAAAAAGGTATAGTTAGGTTTTCATTACTTATCAATGACTATTTTTTTAAAATATACAGGCCTAAAATTAATTTTACTATTTTACATAAAATTGACAGATATAACTTTTTTCCGCTTATATCTTTGTATTTACATTATATTTTCTATCTATATGCCTTTTTGATATGTTTCTTAAATTTCTTCCTGGAATGAATGGAATCAGAGACTATTGTGACCAGATTTTACTGAACTAGAATGAAATAGTAGTTTTGTTATGCGGGTACTGTAGCCACCAAGTGCCGCATTATTATCCGATTGATTCTTTCAATAGACACTAGTTTAGTGTTTTAACACGTTCACGCCGGAACTTTAATTGGCCATTGGCGGCTGAACTTAATGATTTTCGCTCTATCGAACGGGATTTATTTAAGGGCATTATGCAGTATTTACAATCCAACAATAATAAAATAAACAATACAATCTTACCAGGTTATACATCGTCGTAGAACGTTTTATTATTGACTAAAGTGTCCCATGGTGCAGTCTACTGCGGGCCACTGGTGGTACACTCCAGCGTGAACGTGTTAAAGCGGGAAAATGTTGACATGTCGTGGGCCAAACTTAAGTGTGCAAATACGTTCGCGGGCCGCTTTCAGAAGTTGTGAATTTACTTAAGTACTTACTTTTACGTTTTTTGAACATACTAAATTGTTTTTCAAATGAAGCTGTACCGATAAACACCAATGTTATGATGTCCTTATTTAGCCTAATCTTCCTCATTTGGAGAGAGTATGATGTAGTGTAATATTTTTTTTTTAAATTGGGTTTTTCATAATGTCTCGCGGGCCGGATCAAATCTATTAGGGGGTTGGTTGTTACCCAGATATGGTTCAAAGGCTTACGGTTCTAAGATCATTTTTTGATTTCCGAGCGATTGATAGCTTTGTCGGATAAGAAAGAAAACGTATCCAATGAAAGTCCAACCTTAAAGATTAAATACGTGATGCAAATTATGTATCTAAAGCAGTTTACTTAATTATATTTTAGTTTACAAACTCTGGTTCCTTAATAGAATTCTGAATGCAATATAAAATGGTTTTAGAGGAACAGTAATCGTTCTCGGTTTCCGGACAGGCATAAGAGACAACCATTTTAAAATTAAGTTTTAATTTACTGTGTAGCTATAATAAAGCTAATAATAGGCCTTAAATAAAGCTTCTATCATTCACCTTCACAGTATATAAACTAGCAAGAAGTTAAAAAACTCGACTTTTGATGAAATTAGGTGTTTTTAAGCCCCTTAAAAAAGAAATAAACAATAATGAATCGAAAAGTTCTGAAAACTTTCGTAGAGTATGTATTATAATTTCAACAAAATTATAATACACTATAACTTATAACTAATAAATGGAGAAAAATAAGTAGTTAAATAAATGTGTGAAGTTTCTTGATGGCGTTACAATGTTTATCAAAACAGGTCGATTTCTAATCTATGTAGGTTGGTAAGTGAAAGTTGGGTGTTGCGCGCATCCCACCAGATACTTTTTTGTTAAATGTTGTTTATGGCAAGCAGTGAAGCACCTCAAGTGCTCCTCCAAAGCACTCCAAAGGACTGCTGATGAATTAATGAAGCCTACCGAGGATCGCCCACTTTTGATCTATAATACATTGTTGTGCATTGTTTATAAAGGCGATACATGGGACCCCTTGTTTCAATTACGCTAATAGCTTCTCTTTAAATATTAAAGATTTTAAACTTTAGTCATAGAACAGAGGGTGAGCTATTGTTTGGACATTAGGAGTAAATCTAAAAGTTAAAATTTGACAGTTTGATTGCTACAATATCGTTTACTCCACAGTCCTTATAATTCCCAGCATTGTCGCTTTAATAATACTTTAATTAAAGAGTTTGTCTTTTGTTTTTGAGATGTAGGCCCCGAATCATCATTCTATCGATTATTAGTCCCAGGCCAGAGTCCGTATAAAGAATTTGATTATCTCAAATATAAACTGGTGGACATGTGTCGCGTCGAATAGTGAATTCATTTCAGTGTTTCATTTCCATAATGACTGCTAATTTAGTAAGTGTAACTAGTGATTACGCAAATTTAACGATGCCAGACTGGATTTATTATTTTTCGTTAATAGTGCTGTGTCACCTGCATATAGTTACGTCATAAGTGTATGTGTTATGAAGTAGCGGAGCTAGTATTGACCCTTGTGGAACTCCTGCTGGGATTGGTTGGACTGACGAATTCTCTTAGCCTTGACCAATACAGAAAACTCTTGCTCGAAGCGATAGGGTTGAATTATAAACTAATATGTGTGAGGTAGAAAGGTCTTAAGTTTGAAGAGAATCCCTAGGGCCAAACTTTCTCAAACTTATCGCCTGTATCGCCTCAAATATATTTATTGCCTGGTCGCATCCAAAAATACACTATTCGCGTACTGGGCTCCGTCAGTTAGTCTATGAGGTTGGTGTGTTGTTGAATGGAATGTGCGAAAACCTAATCGGTCAGGAATTATGTTTTTGTTAGTCAGCATGTCTACAAGGTTTTTTAATGAGAATTTTAATTAATTCACAAAATTAAATTACTTTCTTTTTATTCTTGATAATCAATTCAATATGTTTAGTGCATGGCGCTCGGAGCACTAGATAAATAAATGAATCCTGCGCAATAACCATCCTCTAGCAGTGCAGCTTTTTTGCAGGAAGACAAGGGACTATATCTTTTCTATAGAGATATTCATATGTATGAAACCATTTCTCATCAACTTCGACTAGATGTACAAGCCCTGTTGTGTGGCGGTAGGGGAGAGATTTAGTGGTGGCGTTGAAGCCTCGCTTCAATTTCCTGATCTGGTGGGCGTTTACTTTGCCCATTCATTCCCATGGCGGAGCCCCATCTGTTATTGTACAAGGACGCTCCAAAGGATCATACGGCAGACCTGCCTCCTTTTAAAATAAACTGGTGCTCATAATATTTTATTTTTTACTTACGCTTACCTATATATGAAATATATAGTAAGGGAAAGTATTGCTATCGTCAAAAATTTTGACTTTCGGTTTTCAACGGAAATATATTTTTTTTAGGTCCCCTGAGTTCAAATAATCAAGGCCTGGGAAATGATGTGTGTGTCGAGACTTGCTCAGAAACGATATACCTTGATGTGGCAGCAAACATTTCGTCAAAATTGAGTTAATGGAGGGGGTACTTTATTTCATAAATGTTATCTAATTTTTTGCAATTTAGTCAAAAACGGCTTTTTTTGACAGCTTTCTTTTAAAAAGCACCTTAGATTTTATTTATATGGAGAAATTGAAGTTCCAATATTGCATGAACCGTAAATATTCCTTCTATCGGTTCCCATTCAAGATATATTTACAGAAAACTGTTAAAATGTCGTCCTGGCAAATCTATTTGCTTCGATTTGAGTGAGTGTCGATTTAAGCCGACTGTAGGCTAGTTGCGGAATGATCATTTTCGTGGCGTATATGAAATATTTAAGAGGAATACGCAGAACATTTATGAATTTTACAGTTTATTATTTAATTTAGTCATTTTACGTCACTTTATGCAATTATGGCTAATCGTACGATGATACAGTGTGAGTTCTTAATTTAGTCTACTTATGATAGAGATACTTAACGGGCACCTGACGTGGACAATTTCGGGACCGCCATTTAACATCCCTTCTGATGGACGGCATATCCGAGGATTGCATTCCCTTTAAAAAACCTAAGGAAACATTCGATGGTAACTATTGGCAAATTAATTTTACAATTTATTTGATGAAAATGGTTGCGTGTGCGGTCAAATAAAACATGTGACATATGTGCAATAACATATTGTGCCGACGTTTAGACCCGAGATTCAGGTCTTCATCAAAGGTGTCGAGTCCACTGATATAGAAACACTGACCTGAATCTCGGGTCGAAAAGTCGGCACAATATATGTTATTACACATATCCATTATCCATAACCATTTCTATCACATAAACTTCTAAGGTCAACCTACCTTCTGCCTCCATTATGATTTTACAATTGATTGCATAGAGTTCAGTTTTGTACCCAAGTAATGAGTCATAGTGACTTAAAAACAAATCGTCTTTTCGGCTAAAACAGGTGGGAAACTTTAACTCCTGATTGATTCTTCTAGGGCAATTGTTTTCCTGTGTCGGAAAAGTTTTCAATTAAAACACCAATTGATAAAAATAAGTAAAGTCGATTAAGAATAAAAGACAACAAAGACGTTGCCGAAAAATTGCCACTAACCGACTTTGATGTGTCCTGTAGGTAATGTGTTTTTGATTGTTAAATTCTATAAACATTTTGTTCCTTCAATTCATTGAAATCAGTTTGCTGACTCTAAAATCGTTAAGATCCATTCAAAAGTTTTTAAAATATTTTATTTTACGAGAACAATGGGAATGTTAATAATCATAAATAATTATTCCTATTAATGATAATATGAAACAGTTATGATCTTATATGAATAAACTAATTATTAAAATGAAATTTTTCCATAATTACATACATAAAATAAATATTTGGTGTTTTTTACTTAACGTCATTTTATGCTGCTATGGCTAATCCGAATGTGCAACATTGAAAGTCCGAAATTTCGCTTGCCTATGGGTCATTCCATATCAAGTGGTCCAAAGTGGTTGCTCGATCATTTTAGAAAAAAATTATAATTTTACCACCAATTCCGTATAGAATCAGTAGTTCAAATCAATTTTTTAAACATTTTTAGGATCAACCGTTTCAAAAGGGCAGCCATTATTGTTTCATATTTCAGGCCGATTTTTGTGTTTTTAATCTCTCACAGAAAACTCATTTTCTCAAGACTGGTAAGTCATAGACTAATAATTCAAACACAACTGTTTTCCTTAAAGTCTGTTCTATATTTTGTGTTCTCTTTATTATTTGAATATTTTGCAGTCCAATACTTGAAAAGTGCTATTGAATACAACTGCTTTTAATTCTCAAAACACCGTTTTTGAGGGTAAGTTTTGGTTATACAGCATGTACGCCAAAGCTGATGTTTGGCATGATAATAAACCTAACTAAGTAGCTTTCATTAAAAGTACTCTTAACCCGTATATTCTTTACATTATTTTTTTATGAATTTTTAAACTTCACATTTTTTTCATGTTTTTGTTAACTTTAGGCTCCAATATCTCTGGTGGGCCAGTTAATAAAAATCTATTTTTTTTACATGTTATGCTTACATGCAGCATAAACCTACTGCAAGAAATTTCAACCTGTATATTTGAGTACAATGGTAGCTACGAATTTTTGAAAATAGTCATTTTCGAGCTTATTTAACAATAAAAAAACTCATTTTCTCAAGGATGGTAAGTCATAGACTAATAATTCAAACCCAACTGTTTTCCTTAAAGTCTGTTCTATATTTCGTGTTCTCTTTATTATTTGAATATTTTGAAGTCTAATAGTTAAAAATTGCTATTAAAAAAACTGCTTTAAATTCTCAAAATACCGTTTTTGAGTGTAACTTGTAAGGGAATCTACATCAAAGTTGATTTTTGGCATGAAAATAAACCTAACTAAGTAGCTTTCATTAAAAGTACTCTTAACCCGTATATTCTTTACAATATTTTTTTTTATGAATTTTTAAACTTCACATTTTTTAATTATTTGTTAACTTTATGCTCCAATATCTCTGGTGGGCTAGTTGATAAAAATCTCATTTTTTTACATGTTATGCTTACATGAAACATAAATCAACTGCAAGAAATTTCAACCTGTATATTTGAGTACATTAGTAGCTACGAATTTTTGAAAATAGTCATTTTCGTGCTCATTTAACAATGCGTAAACTTGATCATACTTCATTAAAATTTTACTGTTTGTCAATTTTTTACTTTTAATACCCCTTATTAATTGTTTCTTTTTTTTTAATTTTATCTATGTCCAACGGAAATTATTTTTAATGCTTTTTCGTTTAAAAAAATAATAAAAATTTAATAGAGTAGATTTTAATTATAATTAAACCCAATACTTTTTTTTTTGCATTAGACATAGATAAAAAAAAAAAAACAATTAATAAGGGGTATTAAAAGTAAAAAATTCACAGACAGTAAAATTTTAATGAATTATGATCAAGTTTAGCTACTAATGTACTCAAATATACAGGTTGAAATTTCTTGCAGTTGATTTATGGTGCATGTAAGCATAACATGTAAAAAAATGAGATTTTTATCAACTAGCCCACCAGAGATATTGGAGCCTAAAGTTAACAAATAATTAAAAAATGTGAGGTTTAAAAATTCTTAAAAACATATGGTAAAGAATATACGGGTTAAGAGTACTTTTAATGAAAGCTACTTAGTTAGGTTTATTTTCATGCCAAAAATCAACTTTGATGTAGATGCCCTTATACCCAAAAGTTACACTCAAAAACAGTGTTTTGAGAATTAAAAGCAGTTGTTTTCAATAGCACTTTTCAAGTATTGGACTGCAAAATATTCAAATAATAAAGAGAACACGAAATATAGAACAGACTTTAAGGAAAACAGTTGTGTTTGAATTATTAGTCTATGACATACCATCCTTGAGAAAATGAGTTTTTCTTCATTGTTAAATAAGCACGAAAATGACTATTTTCAAAAATTCATAGCTACCAATGTACTCAAATATACAGGTTGAAATTTCTTGCAGTAGGTTTATGTTGCAAGTAAGCATAACATGTAAAAAAAATAGATTTTTATTAACTGGCCCACCAGAGATATTAGAGCCTAAAGTTAACAAAAAAATGAAAAAATGTGAAGTTTAAAAATTCATAAAAAAATAATGTAAAGAATATACGGGTTAAGAACTTTTAGGGGGAACTTTAAGAAGGGACTTTTAATGAAAGCTACTTAGTTAGGTTTATTATCATGCCAAACATCAGCTTTGGCGTACATGCAGTATAACCAAAACTTACCCTCAAAAACGGTGTTTTGAGAATTTAAAGCAGTTGTATTCAATAGCACTTTTTCTGTGAGAGATTAAAAAGTCAAAAATCGGCCTGAAATGTGAAACAAAAATGGCTGTCCTTTTGAAACGGTTGATCCTAAAATTTTTTAAAATTGATTTGAACTACTGATTCCATACGTAATTGGTGGTAAAATTATAAATTTTTTCTAAAATGATCGAGCAACCACTTTGGACCACTTGATATGGAATGACCCCTATCCATGTTCGGATAGGGAACAGATAGCTAACGAGTATTCACATCGAACAGGCTCCATTTTAAAATTACGTCCCCTCCGAAGAACGGCTAAGACACAGATTTTTTACCCCATTATAAATCCTGGACCACCTGGTGGCTAAGAATCTTCTTTCCAGTAGTTGGCTATGCTAACCACTATACCACAGGTGACCCCAATGTATTTGTTATTATTAACTTGTTGCTGTAATTGACGAATAAAAAGTCATATTACCTATTGCCTTTTTGCCTGAATTATTTTAACAAATTCAGAAATTCTGTCTCCATTTTTTTTTTTGGAACATTTTTTAATTTCCTTTACATTTTCATATATTTAAATGCCTTACTGTCAGTACTTTCCGACTGCCACATAGAAAATGTCTTTTATCTTTAAAACTCCATGAGAAAACTCTAGTACTAAATTTTGGGGAATTTGCGTATTCTCGAAAGTGAGCTTTTAAAACGTTAGTTTTCTCAGGATGTGGTTCAGTTATTGATTTCTCGTGAGGAGTCGAACGGATAATTCAGCATCCTTGAAGTTCCCAAGTTTTCAGAGATAGGTTTGTAAGTGTCTTTTTTGTTTGTTTTTCTCATCTTTATTTTGTTTGTTAATTGGTTTGTTTTCCTTCGCTTGTCTTCGTCGTAAGTTTCACGAAATTCTCTCTTTTATTTCCATAAAATTCATTTGCTTACATGGGGATTTCAACTCTGATTTATCATGTACTTCTCTTTCTCCTTTTGTTAGTCGTATTTGTTCGTCATGTCGAGGTTTGGAAATTTTCAAGAGAGACATCTGCGTTTTTTAGGATTTTGCATTAGAGATATAACACTTAAATTATTATTTAATAATAATATCATAATTTAGGAAACGAATGAATATCGTTGTTATTGCTATAATACTTTCATGTTAATATGACGATTAAAAAAAAAATTGTTTAAGCGGTGTTATACTTAAGAAATATTAAGCTTTTTATTTTGATTTCTTTCAACAAAAAGTAAATATTTCACTTATTGAAGGGTTACTGTTCGTTTCCCTTTTTAATACTACATATAATCTTAGTCTTAAGGATTCATTTTTTCAAAGTGTTATATTACTATAGGACTTATAGAGATTATTTATGATTGGGAGAAAATGCCTAACACCGATTAGACATGCGAGATTGCGTTCTATTCAGCCACCACTGCATGATCAAGGTTTCAAGTTAATCTAAAAATAAATACTGGAGAAAAGGTTACGACGATGTTAGGGATGGGGTAGGTGATATAAAATATGCAGATACATTAAAGACAATTTTAATTTTTTTTTAAATACAAAAGTGTTTAAAAGTTTATTTAAGAATTATAGATTTTCCTCTTGACTTATGATTACGCTAGTGAAGAAAAACGTCAAATTAAAATGCTATAAATTCTTTAAAACTGAAAGAAATTAAAGTTTTAGTATTGTTTTTTGTCAACTCCTTCCTCGCCCTTTAGGATATAAAGGGGTTCCCGGGCCTGAGGAGCAGTAGCAGATCCAGGGGAGGGGCGCGGGGGGCGCCCCCCCCCCTGAGAGGTGAGGACCCTCATAAAGTATTACTATTTCTTTATGAAATGGGCTATACTTAGTCATTTTTAAAATCCACTAATTGAAAATGAATTGTATTTAAACATTTAGAGTAATTTATAACGTCATTATGTACTAATATGTATTTTAAATTATGGCCTTCATTACTCATGAAATGTAAAAGAAAAAAAATTGCGCCCCCACCCCTCAGAAAATTTCTGGATCCGCCACTGCTGAGGAGAGGGGGGGGGATTAATGCCGAGTATTGTTAAATGTCCCCTGGCTCCGAGTTATAAACGGGCTATCTTCGGGTTAAAGATTTAGTAGTATTGAATGCAATGTTGTATTGAACTATAAACATTATTGGTGCAAAAATTATTTAATTCCTCACTTATTCATCTAACCCTAAGGGTCATTGGCTTTTTTCTTTTCATGTTCTATCGTAGTATTTCGCTGCTTTCAGGTGCTCAAATAAGGAAGGGCTGGAGCTTCTTTATCCTTTAATAACTCTTTTATAGTTTTCGAGAGTTGTAACTTTTTTCGTACACCATTCTGTTGTGAACAGTATAGTAATAAGTTTTTTACTGTTTGAATTATATTTTTGCACTTTTGAAAGGTGGGTGCTTCGAGACCTCTGTGTTAATAATAAATAATAAGTGGTTCATCAATATATAAAGAAAGAAAGTAATTTTTATTCTGGGACACCTAGTCCCCTAAGAATAACAGACATGAACAAATTAAGAGCCATTTGTCTGGCTATTTAGTTGGGTAAATCCATAGGATAAAACAATACCTATATTGATCTATCATTCAAAGAGGGACTGTTGCCATACATTTGGTACTTAGGTCAACAATATTCATCAACTTTATATTCACTTAACCGGAAAATGTTAGGAAAAAAAAGCAATACGGAAATCACTATTTCAATCTGATTCTGGGTCTTAGGGTACTGGCACTTGAAGGTGTACATTGCTAGCGTTCTTCACAATAGCTTCTAGGTGTGAAGCAAATGCCATACATGCTCTGCACTTGTAATCTCCGTAGTGTCAACATTTCCCTTACAATGTCGGATCAGTGTGCGTCTCGCCCTGACACTAGATATAGCGTTTTCACCGGCGCGGATACCAAAGCCAGCCAGCCGAGCGTTAAGGCCCTACAAAGGGCCGCCGGACAAAAACAGCCCTAATACTATCTTTATATCTACTGCCGCCTTTCTCCCCTCAAATACCTGCCCACCATTCCACTCCCTCCCCCCTCATCCGCCTTCTTCCTCCGTTCCCACCCTCTCTCCTCTTTCACGTTTCCTTTCTAAAGGGTAACTGTCAGCTATCAAAATACCACAGTTTATTTTTACAGCTTACCTGGCGAGGGTTGACTTTTATATTATGGTAAATTAGATCTGGAACTTTAGTCTGCTGCTGATGAAACGAGTCGGAATATGTATAAACGGAAAATGTTATTTTATTATTTTTTTATAAATCGCTCTACATAAAAACAGCAATTTACGAAAAACTGATTTAATAGGATGTTTCACAATCGAACACAGAAAATCTGTGTTTGTGTGTGTGAAACTGTTCTCTCTAAAGTAAATTAGTCAACTCTGTGAAAATGGGAAGTGAAGTTAAAGACTTTGAGTTACCATAATGAAAGTTTTTATTTTGAAATATTGATGCAATGTTCGTTCTTGACAGAACAAGATACTTTAACGAACCTATTAACGGAGTAGAATCAATTTAAGTGGTTATTTAGACATGGACATTGATTAGTTTTCCGCTTTTATTTGGAAATTAAAACCTTTTTTGCTTCTGGTATTATTTTATTTTAAGTATTATTTTTGTGACAGGAAATGTTTGTTAATTGTGGCCTTGCAATACCACATTCGTGCGATTCTACTCTTCGATGGATATCACTCGATCAAAGCAGAAGCTACGTATCCAGTTTCATCAATTTTCCATCTAATCCACTGTTGGCTGGTGGCGCAACAAACCGTGAAGGGCGGCTAGGTTCCCAAATGGACGGACCATTAAGATAAATCTAACTCTTTCAGCAGCAGAACATTTATATCAGTTGAAAGCTAATGGAAAAACTGATAAGAATCTTATGTTCTACTTTAGGTCCGCTCTTTTGATGATGATTGAGCATACATTTAGTAAAATTTTAATCAGTGACGAATTATTAAATTGTGTAATTAATGAAATTATGTAAGTTACATAATTTAGCTAATTAAATCGTCTAAGTTACATATATAGGAGATATTTCCAATTTTTTTTAGTTCAACATAAAGAAATTGTCCTGTTAAATTATTATTTAATTATTAATATATTATTTTAAATATAATAAATTTCCCTGATTTATACTTATATAAATTTAAAATGAGCACTTTTTTTCTGCCGAAATTCATTATTTAAAAATAGTAATCCAAAACATTTATTCAATTTGTGATAATAGTGATACTAGGGACAAAAAGTCAAAGAAGCATTGGAAGGAGCTAGAATAAACAAAGGTCTTATAAAAGCTATAAAAAGCTTGTACATTGGAGCAGATCAAGAGTGAAAATTGGAGCAACACTCACGGAGCCATTCCCAATCTCTAAGGGCTTGAAGCAGGGATGTTTCCTTTCCCCAACACTTTTCAATATCTATATTGAACAGGCACTGAAATTCTGGAAACAGAGGTGCCGAGGTATGGGCATTGAAATTGGTAATAATTTCGAGTTTACTCTTCAATTTGCAGATGACCAGGTTGTCATATCCGCAGATAAAATATGATATGGAATTCATGATGAGGAGGCTCATTGAAGCATATAAAGAGTGGGGTTTAGAAATAAACAGTGACAAAACGGAATATATGGCGGTTAACTCTCCTGTTTCTTCTCTCTCCATAGAGGATTGGACGATCCCTCAAAGTTCTGATTTCAAGTACCTTGGCGTCACCATAGACAGCTATGGCACAGTAGAAAGGGACATTGAAAAGAAAATAACATTGAAAGGGACATTGAAAGAAAATTACTGGTATATTAAATGGCATATTGTGGAACCAAAAAGTGTCTCTCCACATAAAGAAAAGAATATACCACTCTTTCCTCATTGCCACAACTTTGTACGGGGCAGAGTCATGTACAGTGGCTAAAACCGATGCGAACAAATTAATGGCCCTGGAGATGGACTATTGGAGAAGGAGCTGTGCCATATCCAGGCTGCAATAGGTACCAAACCTGGTGATAAGGAATAGAGTAGGGGCAGAATTAAACATCCTCAACGACATCAGTGAAGAAGACTGATGTGGTATGGGCATGTTTTGCGTATGGACGAAGCACGTTGGCCCCTTCGATTGCTAAAATATTGCCCTGAGAAACGACGAAAACGTGGAAGACGACGCAAACAGTGGATAGAAGGTATGAGAGAGGACATGGCTGCCAGAGGCCTCACCGAGGAAGACAGCAGAGACAGGGACGTCTGGAGAAATTCAGTGATGAGGACCGGAATGTGACCTTTGTTGCAAAATCCGAAATAAAAAAAAAAAAAAGTGATGCTGCTTTATAGAGAATATATATTTATATATCATTAAAAAAACAACGTATTTATCATTTTGTATAGATCTATGAAAATTATACTCATAACCACGAATACATTATCTCTTAATCATAATAAATTTTTTTCTGCTTTTCCTGAGCGAATCACTGTCTAAATGTATGGTAAACCACATTATTGACAAATGTTATCAAAAAATCTTCAATGCTTTTATCGCGATAGAGTTTTTAGAAAATGTTGTCTTTAGTGGTCTGTTGCAGGTATCCGGTGCAATATTTTACAAAATTACAATTTACAAACTTACCTAGAGTTTACAAAATTAAAAAAGAAAGAAAGGAGCAACCGAATAAGTCTTATACTAACATACCGAATAAGTCGTAAGAAATGGAGGTTACATATTTTTTTTGCCTTTATAACTTCTACCTATGCGTGTTTGTAACTTTATACGACAATGGTATATCTCTTATGCTTTGTGTCTAGGCAGAGTAATCGTTATATATTTCTTTTATTTAATTTCTTTATTCAAAGTAAAAGAGAGTAAGTGGGGGATACTTTTTTTTTCCTGTCAAAGGAATCGAACTCTAATGACAATGTTAATTGTTACTGCCAAAAATCCTAGGTACAGGGAAATATGCAACTTTAATATAGCAAGCCCGGAAGATTACATGCAGTTTCAGACGAACTTTAAGAAAATTAGAGTTGTGAGTCGTCTAAGAGTCTCAAGCGCGGATTTCCTAAAGGTGTTTATAAAGGACACAACACTAATTATAGAATCCGGTGAAGCCTGCATGGCCTGTGGTAGTCTGGTGTCGGATCCCTTGAGCCATTTTCTTACTCAATGTGTAAAATTTGAAAAGCAGAGAAACAAATTCTTAGGGACATATATTTCTGAATCAGTGAGTGTAGAGTAAATTTTAAATATAGATAGTATTCAGAAATTAAATAGACTATATTATTTTGTAATATGTTGTGCCATTGAATGAAAAACTAAAAGTGTTGCAGTTTTGGCTAGTTTGTTATTATTGAGCTGCTAATCAATTTCCTTTTAATATGAATGCGTCAAATTTATCTCTATATTTACTTCTTATTTGTACATATTCCTAGCGCTGCTAGACAAAAAAAGAAAATTGTTCTATGTTGTATTTTATTTGTACAAGAAATACTTTTGCAAATAAATAATAAACCAATGGCTTTTTTTTATGTATTAAATAGACAATATCATTAAAATAGACATTCACATAGAATATGGCTACTGATTATTTAAATATTAGTGGTAATCAAATTATGCACATTGTGATTCCCATGATTGGGGATGGTACGTGATTATTTCGATCTCTATATATATTATATATATATATATATATATATATATATATATATATATATATATATATATATATATATATATTATTGAGAATTGTCAAGAATAATGTTGTCATTTTCGGCAAATTGTAGTACAACATTTCATCCAAATTGGGACGAATTTTCTGCGTTTACTCAAAATGATTACGGTAACAATTGTTCTGATTTCAGTAGTTAGTAGGGAGTTCCTTCCCAGCCATTAAAGGCAACGTATCGCTGAATTCCTCAAGCGGCAACTACGGCGAAATAACTTTATTATGCATAATATCCCTGTTACAGAAAATGAAGATGTAGTACTTAAAGTGAGGGAGGCTTTAAATAGTGTTAATGTAGTACTGCCAGATTATGCTTTAAGCAGTTGCTTTAGAATGGGTAAAGGTCCCATACTTGTCTCACTTAATAATAACTCCATAAAATACGAAATTTTTAAAAACAAAGATATGCTCAGATCAAAAAATATCTTTATAACCCATGATAAAACCCCAGAAGAAAGGGAACTAGGGAAAAAAATCTTCAATATAATAAACAAACTGAAGTGTATTGACCCACATACGTCTTATAGAAAAGGCCTTTTTAAAGTAAGGGGGAATTTTTACCGGCTTAATGAGGCAGAAACATTATTGGAGGATTTATGTGACAGCCAGAAGGTATCAGAACTTACTCAAACAGCAAAGCGGAAAAAAATAGAAGATAAGCTGAATGAGTACAAATTTAGGCCACGAAGCTCATCATTACAAAATTCATCTTCTTGACCGTATCACTTCAACTCGTTGATATCTAAAAACACGAAGACTGGACTGGAAGGGCTAACACATTCTACTGGAAATTATGATTGTACAGAGGAGCTACAAATTTTATTTTGTAATATCAGTGGCTACAAAAATTTGGAATACTTAGGTAGGGAATCACATGTCATTCGAAAAAATAAAATTGTATGTTTAGTTGAAACCTGGTTAACTGGAGATTTTATTGTACCACACTGGCTATCTGATTATTTTCCATACTGTTCCCATGCAATAAAAATAAATTTAACAGGTAGAGCCAGTGGGGGATTAGTTACATTGATTCATGATAGCATCGCTTCTGGCGCTACAATATTGGAGAGCAATCGTTTTTGGATATTTTTGAAAGTACAATTAGCTAATATAACATTAATAATAGGAAATATCTACCTGTCACCAAACAGTGATATTAGTTCCTGCTTAGATGAGCTTAATGGAGTAATCACACGCCTTAAATCAAATTATCCTCATAGCTGCGTTGTTCTAAATGGGGACTTCAATGGGCATGTAGGTGAGCTTAATGATCTAGATAAGGAGCTTTTAGAGGGTACATGTCTTTATAGTAAAAGATTATCCTACCACAACCAGGTAAACAGGCGAGGCAAGCTTCTAGTGGAAGCTTTGGAATCCCTGGGAATGATTCTTTGTAATGGCCGTAGTATATCGGACAGACCAGGTAAATTTTCCTTCATTACAACCAAAGGAAGATCTATAATAGACTTGGTTTGGATAAATGAAAATCTGCTGGACATATTTTCGGACATGGAAATTATTAATATATCAGATACTTTGGATCACATGGCTTGCATTACTTCCATACAATATATTGACGCGAATAAGCCTCCAACTCATAACAAACCCTGGCAAACGAATTATGTTGTTACAAAATATTCAGATTGGGATGAGGAAAAAGTATGCCTGTTTGCTGATAAAATTTCGTGCTCAGAAAAAATCTATTTCTATTCAGAGGATGTGAACCTCTTGTATGATAACTTTAAGCAGACAATGTACGATAACTTATTAGAAACAGGACTAATGTACATAAAGCAGGTCACCCAAACTAATTATCACCCAAAGCAACAATGGTTTGACCAGGAATGCAGAGACTATAAAAGAAGGCTAAAAAAGCTGCAAAGAACAATACAGAAGAACAGCTCACTGCCTGGTTTTCTAAGGGATTACCTTCAAGTCAGAGAAGAATACAGAAGGCTAATAAAACGAAAGAAGACAGAGTATCGCACGCAAGTCATAACTCAACTGAGAAACGTGAAAAACAGCAGGCAGTTCTGGAGAACTGTAAATACACTGAAGCCACCTAAAAAATGTGCAACGAAATTAACCTTGAAGATTGGGCCAGATATTACCGGATTTTGTATGGTCAAAAAATTATCCAGGACATAACGTTTTATTCTGTATCCCATCCATTGCTTGACATGAATATCACACTGGAGGAATTGCAGTACAGTATTGGTAACAGCAAAAACAGAAAATCCCCAGGCCCCGATAATATTACTTATGAAGTTATAAAGCATCTCAACCCTTCTTGGGAGCATTACCTGCTAAATTTATTCAACGTAGTACTGAACTCTGAAGAAATTCCTCAATTGTGGGCTAAAGTTAACCTTCACCTCCTCTACAAAAAAGGCGATAAAAAGGATCCAAACAATTATAGAGGAATATCGTTACTCAATACGATTATGAAATTATTTACTAGCATTCTGAGGAACAGGATTATGAGTTGGGCAGAGGCAGAAAAGTTGATACCAGAGGAACAAGCAGGCTTCAGATCGGGCAGGGGATGTATAGACCATATATTCACTCTAAATTCAATTATCAGTATCAACCTAAGGACAAAAGGCAGCTATGTTTATGCGGTATTTGTGGACTTGAGGAAGGCTTTTGATTCTATAAACCACAGGCTGCTATGGGAAAAACTTTTTAACCTTGGAATGGGAGGAAAAATGGTAAGGTTATTAAAAAAACTATATGATCAATCTTCAATGAGAATTAGGTTAAAACAAGAGCTTTCAGAAGAAATCGACATAACCTTAGGCTTGCTCCAAGGAGAAAGTCTAAGTCCTACTCTCTTTATACTGTTTGCGTCGGACATAATCGAATTCTTTCGTACCCGAGGTGCTGTAGGTATTGGTATTGACCATGCTCACGAAGTAATTTTGCTTTTGTTAGCGGACGATATTGTCATGCTTAGCAATTCCTGGCATAGTGCACAAAGGAACCTCAATATACTTAGTGATTATTGCAGAGAGAATTCACTAACGTTAAACCCAGCCAAATCCAAAGTTTTGGTGTTCCACAAATCTCCAAAGATGAAGAAACTAAAACCTTTACACTGGCAGAAAACGCGCTTAGAATATACAAAGAGCTATACTTATCTAGGAGTGCCATTCACTTCATCGGGAAGGTTCGAGAAAGCTGCTGATTACTTCGTTCAAAGGTCTTCAATTGCAATGGCTAAAGTGTTGGAAATTTTAAGGAATAGCAGGAGTGACTCTTGGGAGACTAAAATCAGGCTCTTCGACTCGAGTGTGGCATCAACACTACTTTATGGCGCTGAAATTTGGGGTCTTCGTTATCTGGATGTAATCGAGAAAGGTCAAGTCAGATTTTTTAAGGCATTGCTTCAGTGGCCAAGATGTACGCCGAACCATATTACGCGCCTAGAATGCGGTAGGTATCCACTCAGCATTCAAGTTTTTAAAAAAACAGTTAACTATTGGACAAAGTTGAGCTTAATGGAGGAAGAACGCTTACCTAGGCAATGCTTTAATAGACTCCTTACCCTGGATCTATCTGAAGGAAAGTCTGACGGAATATACAATTGGGTGACCCAAGTAAAATCGATAGAGGCCGAATTGGGCTGTCAAAACTTGTTCTCAAAAGTCTCTCCCAAGGACTGGACAGGTTTAAAGATGACATCCGAGAGAAGATGAGGAACCATCAGCTTTCAGAGGATATACATAGGACCCTAAATTCTGCCAAAAATCCTAGGTACAGGGAAATATGCAACTTTAATATAGCAAGCCCGGAAGATTACATGCAGTTTCAGACGAACTTTAAGAAAATTAGAGTTGTGAGTCGTCTAAGAGTCTCAAGCGCGGATTTCCTAAAGGTGTTTATAAAGGACACAACACTAATTATAGAATCCGGTGAAGCCTGCATGGCCTGTGGTAGTCTGGTGTCGGATCCCTTGAGCCATTTTCTTACTCAATGTGTAAAATTTGAAAAGCAGAGAAACAAATTCTTAGGGACATATATTTCTGAATCAGTGAGTGTAGAGTAAATTTTAAATATAGATAGTATTCAGAAATTAAATAGACTATATTATTTTGTAATATGTTGTGCCATTGAATGAAAAACTAAAAGTGTTGCAGTTTTGGCTAGTTTGTTATTATTGAGCTGCTAATCAATTTCCTTTTAATATGAATGTGTCAAATTTATCTCTATATTTACTTCTTATTTGTACATATTCCTAGCGCTGCTAGACAAAAAAAGAAAATTGTTCTATGTTGTATTTTATTTGTACAAGAAATACTTTTGCAAATAAATAATAAACCAATGGCTTTTTTTTTATGTATTAAATAGACAATATCATTAAAATAGACATTCACATAGAATATGGCTACTGATTATTTAAATATTAGTGGTAATCAAATTATGCACATTGTGATTCCCATGATTGGGGATGGTACGTGATTATTTCGATCTCTATATATATTATATATATATATATATATATATATATATATATATATATATATATATTATTGAGAATTGTCAAGAATAATGTTGTCATTTTCGGCAAATTGTAGTACAACATTTCATCCAAATTGGGACGAATTTTCTGCGTTTACTCAAAATGATTACGGTAACAATTGTTCTGATTTCAGTAGTTATTACACTCATATGTCTAAGCATTCAACCCATGCCGGATTTATGGAACTAACGGCAGCTGGGGAATTGTTTCCTTACTTTTTTGAAGTATATCGCAATGATGAGCTTTATGCGGTATTTGGCAATAATTCTAATCCAACGAAGAGACTACGTTTTACTGGTACGCTATGTAATGGTCATTTTGACGTGTGTGAAGCTCTACTACCGCAACTTTCTGAGGAGAAGAAGCAAGTTAAAAGGCGACGTGTCAGGTACAGCAATGCAACACGGAAAAACCAATTAAAATCAGCTAAAAAAAGTTCGGAATTTAGATTTTCAACGCGATGTAGGTAACCACTAAGAAAGGAATTTCAAAAATGTGACCAAGGGATTTAAATGGCGAAATTGTCGTTTAACTCTAACGGACACCTATTTTTGCACTTCGAGAAAAAATATCTAATTTGGACTCATTTTAAAGATCTTGAAACGACGAGTTTAACTCGAAAGCTCTTACGGGGCGTCGAAAACCATGTTTTAAAGCCGAAAAATGAAGCTTTCGTGATGAGTAAGCAATTTTTTGTTTCGGCTGTTTTAGTGAACTCTCCATTGCGCGCCCCCCCTCTCTTCTACCGAGACGGCAACTTTCCCCTCCAACATTCCACCTCCCGGAAGCTCCGATTCTACTAAATCTCCTTAACATCAGTTAACATATTAAATTATATTATATTAAATCGATACCAAGGATGATCACAGAAGTGATTTTAAAGGCTCGCGGGCGAAGCCGCGACGGGGAATGCTAGTTATTCCATATTTTGAAATAGTTAGAGATTATTTATTTTTTTTTTTTTTTTTATGAGATAGGTAAACGTTTTTGTTTAAAAAAAAAAATCTGGTGCGTGCGCGCAACACACAACTTTCACTTACCAAGTTACTAAAATTAGAAATTCATGTGTTTTGTTAATTGCCACTTCTCTAAGACACATTTTTCCATATTCATTTCTTATTTTGGTTTTTATTTGCTCTATAAAAAACAATATTTTTTTATTATTAAATAAAAGTTTTTACGTACTACGCATAATACTCCAAGTTGTCTGATTTTATAATTCTCTATGTAGTTGTTGAAAACTTCATTTACCATGAAACAAATAATTTCCATTAAATGAACAGAACGGCTTTAATTATGAACAATGGTCTGCCATTAAAGGCGTACTCCGCCGCATGCGTGTGCTCAACGTATTTTATGAGTTGACGGAATATTTTTCTTTTTTTCTCTGTATATGTTTACTTTATTTTTTTCATGTTTCATATTTAACCATTTCTAATTTTTAGGCGTAATGTGAGGCAGTGAAAAAATGCCCCTTCCCTATTTAAGCCCCTTCAGAACATTTTAATAACGATAAAGCTTACCTGATATTAAAGAACACCTTATTTTTATTAAACATGGTGAATTTGATCAAAATCATTAAAGCCGTTTTTGAGATAATTTAAAGAAAGCTATAAAATTATAAATTATAATGTGCCCCCTCCGTTAGACCAATGTTGATGAAATGTTGGCTGTCACATATTTGGCATATACATACATCAAATACCCAGTTTGATCAAAATCGTTAATGCCGTTTTTGAGTAAATAAAAAAACACGTGAAAATGAGACAAAATTTATTAAGTAAAGTTCCCCCTGTGGTTGATCAATTTTGATGAAATTTTTACAGTCATATCTCGGGCATATTAATACATCAAATACTAAGTTTAATCAAAATCGTTAGAGCCGTTTAAATAAAGTACCCCCTCCGTTTGACCAATTTTCATGAAATTTTCTCTGTCACATCGCGGGCATATACATACACTAAATACCCAATTCCAGATTCCCACGGTTTATAGTTTTTGAGCTAGTTTTTCACACACACACACACACACACACACACACACACACACACACACACACACACACACACACACACACACACAGAGACCATTTCGCGGGACTTGGTTATTTGGACTCAGGGGGCCCCAAAACGTGTATTTCCGTTGAAAACCGGAAGTCGAAATTTTTCACGATCTCAATACTTCCACTTAATATATATTTCATATATACGTAAGTGAAAGGAAAAAAAAAGTTGCCACCCCAAAGGTCTGTTACTTTAAGTACTTTTTTGAAGTCATCAATAGCTTTTAGTAAAATAAAAAAAAATAATTAAAGATGATTCAACACTAGGGCTATAGAAAAAATCATAGACACCGACAGAAAAAAATTAGTCTCATTTATAAAATTTTTATTATTAAACATTATAAATTTTTTTTTAGGTTATGTTTAATTTTCGTTTGTACTAGATATGGTATTTGTTGTCAACATAGTCACCTCCATAAGAGAATGGGATCATAAGTCATGTGATTTGTATAGGATGTAGTAATATGGTTTTATTTAAGTAATATTCTCATGTCGCCAAAGTGAACTCAGAGCATAACACCGTATTTTGAAAAAATGAAGTTGAAATTGAATTTTGTGAAATAGGGTTGTGAAATACTTCTATCGTATTTTTAGTAATATATATTTCGCATCGCGGTCATAAACATACATCAAATACCAAGTTTGATCAAAATCGTTAAAGCCGTTTTTGAGGAAATAAATAAAAAAACACGTTGCAGTGAAACAACATTTATTAAGTAAAGTGCCCCCTCAGTTTAACCAATTTTGATGAAATTTCGTCTGTCACTTCGCGGTCATATACATACATCAAATACCAAGTTTGATCAAAATCGCTAAAGCCGTTTTTGATTAATAAAAAAAAACACGTGAAAATGGGACAAAATTTATTAAGTAAACTGCCCCCTCCAAATAATCAATTTTGATGAAATTTTTAATGTTGCATCGCGGGCATATACATACACCAAATACCGAATTTAATCGAAATCGTTAAAGCCGTTTTTGAAAAAATCGAGGAAAACGTAAAAATTAGACAAAATTCTTTATATAAAGTACACCCTCCGTTTCACCAATTATGATGAAATTTTTGCAGTCACATCGCGGGAATATACATACACCAAATACCCAATTTCAGTTTTGTACGGCCTATAGTTTTTAAGCTAGTCTGTTCACACACTCACACACACACACACACACAGACCATTTCGCGGGACTTAGTTATTTGGACTCAGGGGACCCCAAAACGTGTATTTCCGTTAAAACCGGAAGTCGAAATTTTTCACGATCGCAATACTTTCCTTACTATATTTTTCATATATAGGTAAGTGAAAGTAAAAATTACCAATTTATTGAATTGGTTTGGCTTAGTTCACTATGTTTTTACACCGACCTATCGGTGATAAAATTATAAAAGAGGCAATGCTTAATTTAAAAAAAAGTAATTCGAAATCTTTCCAGAAGTTAAATTAAAAAGGTTGATTAAAAAGATTAGGAAAAAAACTTGAATTCAATTGAAATCATACTAAAGTATTAGTTTTACTTTCCCCAGATCATGATGGTCCCTCATTTTTCTTCAGCAAATAAACTATGAGTTAAAGAATTGTTTGACAAAATTATTTTCTTAAATTAATATTCATTCTAAAAAAATCTGGTGCTTGCTCGCAACACACAACTTTCACTTACCAACTTACTTAAATTAGAAATTAATGCGTTTTGTTAATTGCCACTTCTCAAATGAACAGAACGGCTTTAATTATGAACAATGGTCTGTCATTAAAGGCACTCCGCATGCGTGTGCTCAACGAGTTTTATGAGTTGACTGAATATTTTTCTTTTTTTCTCCTCTTTATGTTTTCTTTATTTTTATCATATCTCATATTTAGCCATTTCTTATTTTTAGGCGTAACGAGAGACAGTTAATTTCTCCATGTAAACAAAAACAATGGTACTTTATAAGAAAGAAACAAACAAACAAAAAAGGCCCCCCCCCCAAAAAGCCCCTCAGAACATTTTAATAATGATAAAGCTTACCTGATATTAAAGAAAATCTAATTTTCATTAAACATGACGAATTTAATAAAAATCGTTAAAGCCGTTTTTGAGATAATCGAAAAAAAGGTAAAAATTGGAAAAAAAGTCATGAAATAAAGTGCCCCCTCAGTTGGACCAATTTTGATGAAATGTTGGCTTTTACATCTTTGGTATATCGATTTTTGAGAAAATCGAAAAAAAAACGGCAAAAGTTATTAATAAAGTAACCCCTCCCTTTGAGCAATGTTGATGAAATTTTTGCTGTCACATCGCGGGCATATACCTACACTAAATACCTAATTTCAGGTTCCCACGGTTTATAGTTTTTGAGCTAGTCTGTTCATACACACACAGACCATTTCGCGGGACTTGGTTAATTGGACTCATGGGACCCCAAAACGTGTATTTCCGTTGAAAACCGGAAGTCGAAATTTTTCACGATCGCAATATACTTCCACTTACTATATATTTCATATATAGGTAAGTGAAAGTAAAAATGGGTAAAATGGAAAATTGAGAGAAAGGTGGATGCGTTTTTGACAAAATATACAAAGGATCTATCTAAGGATAGAGGAACAATCTACTCGAAGGCGCGTCGCCTCATGAGACCCCACCGCCTTAAGCCTGATATAGCCACAGATCACCCGACGATATTGGCTATTTCACTCAGCTAACCCTATTCTCTCCTTGCTCCAATTTTATCTTATTACTTCAATCTATATGCAAATATTTCACCTTGCGTGATAAATTTTACAATTTTTTTTTCATACCGGAAAATAATTTGTAATAAGTTAAAAATAAGTTTAACAATGTAATTCCAGCAAAATATAACTTACAAATACAAGTATAAATACAAATTAATTTGTTTAATGATATTTAAGATTAATACCAATAATATTATTGGTTAATTTAAGATTAACCTCCTTTAATCTTTAATCAATACTTCGTAAAGAAGTTTGGACGAACTTATGGTAGTGGTTAAAAACCCATTAAGTTCGTCCAAACTTCTTTACTCATTTTTCTTAATACCAATTTTATTACATAAAATCAAATTCAAAGTAGACCAAGTTTTCTATAAATTTACATGCATTTGAATTCCAGCATTCGTTCATCAACATTATGAATGTGGACCCTCAGAAGACTCGCTAGGCCTTGGGGTGGGGCACATAGATCTCCGAGGTCACCCGAAACGCCCCAGGACAGCCGTCTAATTTGTCACTGCCACTGAACCCTGGAAGGGGTGGATTTCACTGGCGGGTGGGAAGGGCACTGCCAAAGTGGCCCTAAAGGGACAGGTGCTTACCTGTGATTAGCCTCTCCTTCGCCCTTGAAACATTTGCTCACAGCTACAGAGAAACCCTCTAGGTCCGGCCGTTCACTGTATGTGTCCTTAATGAAAAATGCTGGGTGTATCGTTCTATGCATATCCTCCTAGGCTTTGTACCAGTGCTTGGGTGTATAAAAGACTTATTTAAATATTCTAATTATTTATTACTTATGTTCAGGTAAACTGAAGCGTATTCTATGTACCCACACATATTTGCGTCTTCTTTACCTAAATGCAATTTTTTAAACAGTATGACATATTTCACGCTGCGTACTTTCAATTCGTTCCTACTCTTGCTAAGTACGTCGCTGTGCCACCTACGGCCCTCAATGGAACTACGCCGACTTGAATGTGCAGGTGAGGAACTTTGAAGCTAGCCAAGGACCGCATGCGGGCAAATCTTTTTTCTTATGATTCACCATAATTTCCAAATCATGGAGTAGATCCAATCAGTGAACCCGGGAAGAGGGAGAGTAGGGAGCATGAGCTGGCCGGCAGACAAACAGTGAGTAATATAAATTTATTCACAGAATAATATCATCAGGAGAAAAGAGAAATTCATCATCATTTCAACCCGTCAATCATCTCATCCTTATTTAAATTCAGCCAAATTTCAACCCGTCAATCATCTCATTTTTATTTAAATCATAATGTCACTATATTTTCTAAATTTAAAACTAACCACTAACAATAATGTGAAAACCTTCAGGCCCACCCCAAGAGATTATTTTCTTTAGAAGAATGCACTTATTTTACTTTATTTTCAATGTAAACTTATTTTACCTTTATACAGTCCACTTTAAACAACACCAGCCCAAATTCAATAAGGTTTATAACAGACCAAGTAATGTTGATGTTATAAATCAAACAACTTATATTTTTACTTTCACTTACCTATATATGAAATATATAGTAAGTGGAAGTATTGCGATCGTGGAAAATTTCGACTTCCGGTTTTCAACGGAAATACACGTTTTGGGGTCCCCTGAGTCAAATTAACCGAGTGCCGCGAAATGGTCTGTGTGTGTGTGTGTGTGTGTGTGTGTGTGTGTGTGTGTGTGTGTGTGTGTGTGTGTGTGTGTGTGTGAACAGACTAGCTCAAAAACTATAAACCGTGCGAACCTGAAATTGGGTATTTAGTGTATGTATATGCCCGCGATGTGACAGCAAAAATTTCATCAAAATTGCTCAAAGGGAGGGGGTACTTTATTTAATAACCTTTATGGTTTTTTTCGATTTTCTCAAAAACGGCTCTAACGATTTTGATTAAACTGAGTATTTGATCTATTTATATGCCTGAAATATGACTGTAAAAATTTCATCAAAATTGATCAACCGGAGGGGGGACTTTACTTAATAAATTTTGTATCATTTTCACATGTTTTTTTTATTTACTCAAAAACGGTTTTAACGATTTTGATCAAACTTGGTATTTGATGTATTTATATGCCAAAGATGTGATAACCAACATTTCATCACAATTGATCAACCGGAGGGGGGACTTTACTTAATAAATTTTGTATCATTTTCACGTGTTTTTTTTATTTACTCAAAAACGGTTTTAACGATTTTGATCAAACTTGGTATTTGATGTATTTATATGCCCGAGATATGACTGTAAAAATTTCATCAAAATTGATCTACGGGAGGGGGGACTTTACTTAATAAATTTTGTATCATTTTCACGGGTTTTTTTTATTTACTCAAAAACGGCTTTAACGATTAACAAAAATAAGATATGAATGTAGAAAAATGTGTGACCTTTAGTATTGTAGGTTGCCATGCTAACCACTATACAACACTATACAACTTTGGGAAATGATATTTAGCAAAACACGTCAATTTCTAATCTAAGTAAGTTGGTATGTGAAAGTTGTGTGTTGCGCGCACGCACCAGATTTTTAATTTTATTAGTCAATGGTCTATTACCAATATTTATTGATATTATATCTAGTGAGTAAAGATGAAAATTTTATTAATCATTCATATTAATGTTAGCATCTACATTAGGAATTTGTATATCTATTTTTATTAAGTATTAATTTAATCATTATTGTGGGTAACCACCTTGTTTTGAAGAGAATTAGTTTGAAGAGAAAAGATTTGGCTCCGCCGGGGATCGAACCCGGGTCTTCCGCGTGACATGCGCGGTTTGCTAACCATTGCACCACGGAGCTCGCTTCCAAACGGTGCCAAATCCTTCCTCTTCACTGACACCTCTCCCACGATCTCGTAAGTTTTGCGAGTATTAATGGGATATGGACACTTGGATGGAATTGTCTACTAATATTTTTAATATCTTCTTAGTTATTTTGATAAAACTTCATAAAGAAATCTAAATTGAATCAAAATAAGTCTAATCTAATCTAATCTATATTTAAATTTAGATTTCTTGAATGAATGTAATTTTTTACTTTCAATTACCAATATATGAAATATATAGTAAGGAAAGTATTGCGATCGTGAAAAATTTAGACTTCCGGTTTTCAACGAAAATACACGTTTTGGGGTACCCTGAGTCCAATTAACCAAGTCACGCGAAATGGTCTGTGTGTGTGTGTGTGTGTGTGTGTGTGTGTGTGTGTGTGTGTGTGTGTGTGTATGTGTGTGTTTGTGTGTGGGTTTGTGTGTGTGTGTCTGTCTGTGTGTGTGTGTGTGTGTGTGTGTGTGTGTGTGTGTGTGTGTGTGTGTGTGTGTGTGTGTGTGTGTGTGTGTGTGTGTGTGTGTGTCGGTTGTACTCACGTACGGTATTTGGTATATGTATATGCCCGCGATGTGACAGTCAAAATTTATCAATTGGAGGGGGGCACTTTACTTAATAAATTTTGTCCCATTTTCACGTGTTTTTTTTTTTTTTACTCACATACGGTATTTGTATATGCCCGCGATGTGTCAGTCAAAATTTCATCAAAATTGATCAATTTTAGGGGGCACTTTACTTAATAAATTTTGTCCCATTTTCACGTGTTTTTTTTTACTCACATACGGCTTTAACGATTTTGATTGATAAAAAGATCAATGTTACGTAAGAGAGTAAATACGTGATGCTCAAATTTTTGAAGCATCGCAGGTGTGTAAAAATAGTGTAAGATAATAGTCTATAATTAATATAGGTATATTTTAGTATAGTAACTTTTGTTCCATAAGAAATGTTTGAAAACTTTATAAAGCGATTTTAGAGGAACAGTAATCGTTCTTGATTTCCAGAAAGGCATAAGAGACATAAATACACCTTTCGATTCACCTTCACGATGTATTTGCAAAAAGCAACTCGTAGTAAAAAACAAGCAAGCGGTAAAAAAAACTCGACTGTTGATGAAATTAGTCCCTTCATAAATAAATTAGTAATAATCAATCGAAAAGTGCTGAGAACTACCAAATATTGCTATACAGATACTCTATAACTTATGGAGATATACAAATAATATACACTTAAATGTGGAAAAATGTGTGAAGTTGAGGAATGGCGTTTACATATTATCGAAACACGTCGATTTCTAATCTAAGTAAGTTCGTAAGTGAAAGTTGTGTGTTGCGCGCATTGCACCAGATTTTTTTTCTTTGTAAATATCTTAACTAACTATGGCTGTATTCTCTATTTGTTTAAAAAATAAAACGACTTAATCCACAATACTAAAATCTATTTGGCCTTATGGTGCAGAACTTATGGTTTCCGAAAAACAAGTTTACATAAAACAAAATTGCCAAGCACTTTACTTTATTTAACTACTTGGTCGACACTAGCAAATATTAAAATAACTTGTCCAAGAGAATTTATGGAGCATTAGACAATGAAATAGGCTGATGAATAATTCTTTATTAAACAGTCAAAAGAAACCACAATATCTTAAATTTATTTTAAAATTTAACATATATAAAAATATCACATTTTAAAGATCACGTTGGCAGATCGGATACATCGATCAGAGAAGCAACAAGAATACAGCGAATGGGCCGCAACCTCAAGAAATTTAAGAAGAAAAGAAAAAAATCACACTATTTCACTCACGGATATCTTCTAAATTCAAGTCTACAAGCACCCACTTGCCCAAATTGTAAAACTCCTTTTAACACTCTGATGTAGAGGTGTACACTATAGAAAAAAAATCTGGTGCGTGCGCACAACACACAACTTTCACTTACCAACTTACTTAGATAAGAAATTAATGCCACTTCTCAAAGTTACTCATTTTTCCACATTCATTTCTTATTTTTGTTTTCATTTGCTCAGAACATTTGAATAATGATAGTGCTTACCTGATATTAAATAACACCTAATTTTCATTAAACATGACGAATATGATTAAAATCGCTAAAGGCGTTTTTGAGATAATCGAAAAATTGGAAAAAAAGTTATAAAATAAAGTCCTCCCTTCGGTTGATCAATTATGATGAAATGTTGGCTATCACATCTTTGGTATATACATACATCAAATACCCAGTTTGATCAAAATCGTAAAAGCCGTTTTTGAGTAAATAAAAAAAACACGTGAAAATGATACAAAATTTATTAAGTAAAGTCCCCCCTCCGGTTGATCAATTTTGATGAAATTTTTACGGTCATATCTCGGGCATATTAATATATCAAATACTCAGTTTAATCAAAATCGTTAGAGCCGTTTTTGAGAAAATCGAAAAAAACGTAAAAAGTTATTAAATAAAGTACCCCCTCCCTTTGAGCAATTTAGATTAAATTTTTGATGTCATATCGCGGGCATATACATACACTAAATACCTAATTTCAGGTTCGCACGGTTTATAGTTTTTGAGCTAGTCTGTTCATCACACACACACACGCACACGCGCACACACACACACACACACACACACACACACACACACCATTTCGCGGGACTTGGTTAATTGGACTCAGGGAACCCCAAAACGTGTATTTCCGTTGAAAACCGGAAGTCGAAATTTTTCACGATCGCAATACTTCCACTTACTATGTATTTCATATATAGGTAAGTGAAAGTAAAAATCTACACATGTTTATTCACATCTATCTCCAGATTATTTCCTAACCAAAATAAAATATAAATCAACTCTAGGAGTGCCCAATAGCAAAGATTATATAAAATGAAATCAGCTTTTATTCAAAAGCGATAACCGATTGTTGGAAATTCAACATATTCATCCTTCTCTATCCTCGAAAATGAAGAGATAAGCATTCATGTAGTCCATGAACATAAATGAAACATCACTCAGCGGACCTTTGTTAACATGTCAACTTGACCCGTCGCGGAACATCCGTTATCATTTTCCGGTTTCCATCCAAATACAATGCCTAGGTTGCCCGTAATCTAAACAACAATAGAATTTTAGGATTGACCTCACCCCACTATTTGAAATTTAGTACTGGCAGCTTAACATCTGTAATATATTGTGTTATATAAGTGTGAAAAAATTAGAGAAAATACGAACGTAGAAAAAGTGAAAAAATCCGATATTCTGCCCTACCGCCACACACAACTTTCACTTACCAACCTACATGAAATGGAAATCAGCTTGGTTTTAAATGCTTAAGAGAGTCTTTTATGTTATATTTTTAGCCATTTCCTTTTATTAACAATTTACTCAAAAACAAAATTTAGAGTACTTAATTGGTAGACATTTTTTCATTTCGATTCAGTTCTATGAAGCCGTTTCAATGATTTTAGAATCTGCCTGATAATGAAGGAAACATTATTGTTATCAAAAATTAAGAGTTTAATCAAAATCTTTCGAACCTTTTTTTAGGGAAATTTTAAAAATGTGTGATATCGACTTTTAAAGTGCAACTTTTGGTTGGTAAATTTTGACGAAAATATTAATTCACATCCAGGTCGATATCGTTCGTCCAACGCAACAGTTATGAACTATTATTAGATGAGTTATGAGCTACATGTCATAACTCATCAAAAAAGCGATTTTGAAGGAGATCCAATTAGTGTCTTATTTTCCTTTACTTTGTTATCACACAGAGGATTAGAGGATATTTGGAATATAATCATTAAGATGAAATAAAAAAAAAATCTATTTTGAGCAAGATCTGTCTTGCCGCCCTATGCGACACCATTTACCAACTCAAATACCTGATCTAAGTTGTTTTTTTTTTGTTTTTTTTTTTTTTTATTGGTCCTCCCCTTCCTCGCCTTGTAGGCTATACGGGGTTTCCCGGGCCAGGGGAGAGGGTGGGGCATTGATGCCGAGTATTATTAAATTTTCCTCTGGCTCCGGGTTTTGAACTTGCTATCTTTCGGTTCTCAATCATACGTTGCCATGGGCAACGCGTATTTTTTAACGCGTTTGCCCACTCGGCCATCCCGCCACCCCCCCTGATCTAAGTTTTGTAAGACTTCTCGTTTTTGAGCTAGTCTGCAGTGCTAGTCATTTCCAGATAATGCTATTAACACTGACCGGTCGTACGCCCTTCCCTACCATGATTACTCAATTATTGCTTATTAAATTATTCAATACATCGTGATGTCTTAATTGATAATTTCAACAATTATGATTAATTCTAACTAAAAAAACAACCAGGAGTATAAGTATTTACACCTCCGATGTATTATTTTCTTACATTACAATATTACTTACAATTTAATATGTAATTTTTTCATTTAATTTTTTTTTTTTTTGATAAATTATTTTGGTATTTTTGCAACAATAATTGTTATCAGGTTAGCATGACAGATATCGGTAACTCCCTTCGACAGCTTCATACCTATATAAATATAAACATAATTTTTCATCAAAGCGTATCTAAAGTTTAAAATAAAAAGAAAATGTAGTCAAAAAATATATTGAGCCACCGAATGAATTGATAATGTTTTATCAGATCGCTTTATGTAATAACTGGCATTTTTTTCTCCCTTTGTAGAAAAACAGATATATTGTTTTGAATCAGTTGTTTGTTTAATGTCCCTTTATGCTACTACGGCTAATCGAACGATGCTACAGTGGGAGTTCTGAATTTTACCTATCCAGGTATAATTAGGATAGGGATCTCTAACGGGTAACTGACATCCCACAGGCTAGGGGTCTCCATTTTACGTCCTATCCAAAGGGACTACATACTGTTACTCCTTTTAAAAAATCCTAGGGCCATCACGGGACGCAGACCCTCCACCTTCAGTATTTGAGGTTGCCATGCTAACCACTACACCACCTTTCCTTTTGATTTTTGACGTTCCTAGAATATCCTAGATGATGTTTGAATGTAGTTATAATTTTACCGCTGTGAAGAAGGATATACTCTCGTTCAGCGCATTCTGATACAGTCAATTAAAAATAGCCGATTATTAAGATATAGAAGCTTTTTAAAGGAATGAATGATGCAATAATAATTGAATATCCATTCAAGTTTATTAATTATCATGGTGCAGATTTTTCATCTACTTTTGTTTTAATAAGGCTATATATCTTTTATTCTTCCCCCGTATGTTAGCACGAAGCATAGTGCCTGCTCCTTTCAACTTCATATCTCAAAATCGGCTATTTCCCGTTATTTTAGTTTTCAGAATTCGCTGAAAGAAATTTTCTGAATTATCCTTGCATAATCCTAAATTTTTAAATCAATCGAAGCAGCAACAATGAAATTTATAATAGAACGTTATTAATCCAAAGGACTGTGGATAAAGGCGCTTAGTTGTGGAATCCTCTCTTACTTAAAGAAACGTACTAACTTATCGAATCAAGCCAGGAAGGGATGCTCCTTTCTGTCCTCATACTTGACTTGTCATTAATTCCACACTCGTTACTGACGGGTGCTAATTAATAATGAAAGAAAAAAGAATGTTAGGCAGAAATCATATAAAAAAAAATGCTATTAGTGATTCTAAAATTATGTTTATAATAGATCGTCGCTTTTTAAATGTTTATCAGTTCCTTGCACAAGAAATCCCGCTGACCAAGAAATATTTTTTCTTCACCAGTTCTTAATTCTTAGCCCTACATGGGTTCTGGAATGTTTAAAATTATTTTATATTTTATTTTTTCGACTAATTGTCTTCCGACGATTGGATATGGATAAAATTGTTTGTATTTTTATGAGAGTAAATATTCTTGGGCGAAAGTCTTAATGAACTTAAGAAGTCTTAAGTAGCTCCATTTGGAATGGCATTAGGGCCATTCCGTTTATTCAAGCTCGCTCGAGGTCCTCTCGAGGCGGATTCGTCAAGTGGCCGAGGAGACGGTTGGGCGCTCGGAATTGCTAAGAGAGGCTGTTGTGGCAATTGTGCTATGGTAGGAGGGCTAAGGGGTTGAGAAGTGGGGGGGGCCTTCCTAAGCCGGCGGCTGTTAATATTCTAATGAAACCACCCCCCACTGAGCATGCACTGGAAATAATGGCACCATTACCCTTAGTGCCGCCTTAGTAACGAACCGATATAGTAATCAACCGGTCATTACTATCATCACAGCCCTCCTCAATAACGCATAAACAGCAGATCGCAACTGTCCTCGAATTATAGAATGAAATAAAACATGTTCAATCTATGAACACAAGGGGGTAACTTTATTACATTCCCCAAATTAATTAAGCCGAAAGTTCTAATGATAGGTGTAGGAGAGGAATCCACAAATTCAGGCGTTACGTTACAAATAGATATCCTTTATATCCCTCGTCGGCAAGAAGATGGTTACAACTCAAAAAACTTTTTTTTTTATATATATTCACATGTGAAGTTTCAACTATATTCTGAATTTTACCATGAACCTAAAAATGGGGATTAGAGAAAATAGTCTTTGATCACTAATAGTCTACCTACCTGCGATAACCCTCAATTCCCTCCATAGAAGAATATTGTGTCTCACGTGAACGGAGCTATCAATACTATTGTGACTATATTGTGGCATTGTAGGTTTTGTCATTTTGATTCCAACGATATGCATAAGAAAAAATTTATATATTTTGGGACCAACTTCGTCCGGACGTGCTATATTATTAGAATTTCAAACGGTGTTCGGTACATTTATAAATATAAAACACTTCATTGATAGGAACTTATGAAATACTAGCTGTGGTGCCCGGCTTCGCTCGGGGAGCTGTGGGATAGGTGGAATGAAAGAATAACCAAAATTAATCATGATTAGAACAAAATCTGTACCGTCCTGAAACTTTAGTTTCAGTATTAGTGGTAAGTTTTGAAACCTCCGAGTCCGCCCATATATGGTTTGGGTATAAGAGACCCTATTAATGCAGTTCTCTTAATGCGTTTTCTTCCCTTTTCTAGATTAAGAAAAATTATTTTGTCAGCAAATATGTCCTGATATGTACCGTTTTTTAATGGTTTCTGTTTTCTGATTCCATTGAGACCATTCTCATGACGATGGAGTTAACAGATAAAAAGTTATATTAGATTATAGCTGAAAAACATGTTATGGGGCTATACGATGTTACATTTAAAAAAATTATTACCATGTACCATTCAATGACGTAAAAACTTCCGAAAACAACTGTTTTTTTACCTCACCTTATCTGAAAATTTTAGGTTAAAAATTCATATTTTGCAGGCGATAATTGAAGCTTGGAAATGCATAAGGGTATAAGTGCCTTAGGAAATTTTTACAGAAATGATGTGAATTATACCATCTAGGGTGAACTACGTTCAGTGCTTACACCCATGCCATCTTTCATACGTTCAATGAAGTCTTTTCTAACAACAAAACATTACTTATACCCATTTCTGAGGAATGGCTTTGGCACATATAAAAATTTGGCAAAAAAAACTTTGTTTTATTTTTTTGGCACTTAGACCCTTATGCATTTCCACACTTCAATTACTTTGCAAACGACGGACCAAATAATGCAAGTTATTATTTTCAAATTCAGTATTTTTCCTATAATTATTGAAAACTTAATAGATTAGCATATCAAAAGTTGTTTGATGAAATGAAAACACGCCTATTTACTAACTTTCTTGCCTTAATTTTCTTTCTCATGGTTTTGTGATTATTTTATAAAATATTACTCATATTTAGACACAGATTTTTATAATAATGTGCATATATAAAATCATATAATAAACTATATTAAACAATAATAATTATTATTATTTTTTTAGCAAGGATATCGTTTAGCTGCAACATGTGGTTTTTCAAATTTTGCTTTTTTTCATTTTGTTATTCAGGGTATATTTGTAACAAAAATAAAAGGGAAAAAATAATTATTTTAAAATAATCTCGTGTAATTTAAAGAAATCAGCTGACATTAAAACCATAACAAACCGAAATAATGAACGATAACCTAGCGAATGGAGCTTAGCTAGCGCTCCTGGCTTCCAAATGTCGAACTAAATTTTTTCATTCATAACTCGCCTGGGCTAATTATATGGGCTATTTACATGTAGCGAGAGGCTTAAAATTACAGCCCTTGTCCGTTCAACATTACATACTTAAGATAAAAACTGAAACCTTCTTCATCGTTAGGGGCTATAGGGCTTTATGACCATATAACATTGTTGATGGTACGTAGAATCGTTTTTGAGCCTTTTCGGCACGCACATTGTACACTTTGCTTTATAATATATATTGATTAAGGAAACCTTAATTATAAAATTTACTATTTTTTATTTATTTACTGATCATTTTATTTTATAATTAATTAAGTTTTTTATAATAATAATTATATTGCAACTTCGTTTTATATATTTGTATTGGGGGCCATGGAAAAGCGAGGCCTACAGGGGCGAATAGGAGGATACCAATAGGAAGGAAGATGGCAGAAATGGAAATCAATGTTTGAGAGAAGAGGCAGAGGTAGCCCGTAGCCAAGATAGAATAGATAAGAGAAAGACAACATATACAAACTGACAGGGCTATTTCCCTTTTATTAAATTCCACTCTGCCTCTCGTTATTTAAGACCCTATTCAATTTCCGTCTTTAGGGGAGGAGATCATCCTACATATGAGTACAAATATCTGGGTCAAACCTACCTTTCCTTTCCCATGTCTATCTCATATGTTTTCTTTATCGGATTCTATTTGACTTTCATTCTTTTCCCGTTGTTGGGATTTTTTTTGGCTAAAAACGACATGGAAGGAAAAAAATGGGTGAGCATTTTAACTTCGCATTCATGCTTTTAGAGGTTTTCGAAAATGTATGATAATTTATATTATATAATTGTTACATATATTTTTATGGGTCTTAGGTTCATTAGACTATTGTTCATAATACATATATGTATATATTAATATACATATATGTATATATAATACATATACATATTATATATTAGGAAATCCCGAAATTAAGTTCATCGATTTTTCTAGACTGAAAACCACCACGAGTTTTTGTAAAATTTAATATAAATTTACTTGAAGTCTCTCAGGGAGTTCAATACACATGCCTCACGTAAGACAAGTACTTGAGCGTACGTATGACATTTCAAAAGCATGGGCGATTCTCATATTTTCACTTCTCTTACTGGATGTACAATTTGTTGTGAACAATTAAAAATATTTAAAGCATCTCCCGCACAATATTTAACAAAACCTTTAAACTTGATTTTTAATTCGAAAATTTGTTATTATAATTATTATTGTTATTTAACTAACATTTTATTGATTTTTCAATTTTAGTTTTTCGCTGAAAAATGCTTTGAGAGGTTAAATTGTCAAAAGATTCTTGTAACCGGAAAATAGAACAGAAAAAATAAAAAACATCTGATTAAGCATTTTTAAAGAAGGAAAGATTTGTCTTTATTAGGTTCTTGTTCTAATTACTATAAAATAAATATTTTTTTATGGTTAACGGTTCTCTTTTTTCTTTGTAATAAGTAGATATTAAAGGCTAACATTTAATGATAATAATAACAATAAACGCTAACATTTAATAATAATAATAATAATAATAATAATAATAATAATAATAATAATAATAATAGAGCCTTACATTTCAAAACATAATCGCAGATTTTTTTTCTGATCAAACTTAGAACCTTAGTAACTATTATTGCAATGAAGTTCACAGTATAAATAATTTTCTTCCAATTTTCATGAAGTAGCTAAGTTTCTTTATTTAGTTTTACATTTTTTTTTTTTTACTTTTTACTACCTTTGCCCTGGGGAATGATTTTAATATTTCTCTCCTGAAACAAGAAATTTTGCTCTTCTATTAAATGTAATTTAATTTGTGTTAGTTTTGGTAGTTTAGATAAAATTATAACAGCTCTAAATTTTAAATTAATGTTGAAAGCCTGTTCCTAGGTTTATAATATGCTAAAATAAGGCAGTCTTGCGACTTTATTAAAGCCAGTATCTTGTTATTATGATTTTTAGTTTATGTAGTAAAGTTTTCTCTCCATTTCACCCCAAGATAATTAGTTAGTTTGCTAAATATTAAAGTACCGGAAGGATAATATTTTCGTGACTAAAAATTGCATTAAATTTTATAAAGCAATTTACTGGAAGACGTTTAATTTAACGATTGTATGCTCTTTCAGGCACAAATTAAAAAAAGAAAGTTTAAAATAAACTAATCGAAATTTAATTTCGATTTAACTCCACTTTGAGAATCTCCACAGATTTTTATCTGTGGTATAAGTCTTGGTTATGAAGCTTATATACATACTTATAATAATATATTTGTCAAGCTGTGGCCACTTAAATTTTGATTTTAATGTATAGATTAGATTATGAGATACCTATAGGAGGGCACATAAATAAATATCTTATGATTTCTGTATAATTTATGGCAGAGGAGTTTTTCGGACGGTATCGCTAATTTTTTCAACGAATATAGCCAACTTTTTTAATATCCCCTCGGTTTAGTGGTGATAATAAAGGAGATAGTTATTTCATTGCCATCATTTAATTTGATGATCCTTTTTATTGTGTGGTTTATGTGAAAGGATTATTAAAAACGTTTTTAGTAGGAAATTATTTCGTTTACTTGCCTTTAATTATATGTATTTGCAGTTATTTATTTCCAAGAAATTATTTAAATTTATTATTTTACATGAACGACTACGACGAATTATTATTTAAATTTATTATTTTACATATTGAGACCATGTTTGTTTAGATTTTTAATAATCTATGGCGGGGATGATAGCTCGTTGATAGATTAATTTTTATAATTTATAAAGAATCTCATCTTGCCTCTTGGGTAGTATGAATCGATGTCAAAGTAGACTGAAGAAAGTGATAAATAGAGGGTTTAGCTCGGGTATCTTTCACCCTGCGATAGTGTTATCGATCAGCTATGACATGTTTCTAATTGTGGAGAGGGGTATCATATGGTCATTATCATATAGACTGTGATAGGAGATTGTTTTAAGAGACATACTCGTTATTTTATAGAGTGGAAGAGTGTCTCGTACTAACAATTGTACAATCTTGGGGAATTAAGATCTTTTAACTCTGCTGATTGTCGATGTTAGTTCATAAAAATAAAATACATCAAAAAGTGAACGGCTTATGAATTTATTCGGGGTATGAATCTACCTACCTATAAGTTGCGTTGAAGATGTTTATTATTCCCATGTTGCATATTATTGTTCTGATTAAAAAAAATTGCAATTAACGCTTTCTAGTTTGCCCGTAAAAATAATTCTCATACATCATTAACCAGTGACCTATTAGTCCTAATATGACAATTAGTTAATACAAAATATTATTTAGAAGAGGAATATTTGTTTTTTCGTTTTGTAAACTAAAATATGACCGTAATTCAAAAGGTGGATGTACTGTTGTTAATAATGATCCGATGTTCAACTTTCGATCGTTTTTTAGTTATGCGCAGATAAAGTTTTTTTTCTTCATATCTCTTCTATCTATTTTTCGCCACTGGAGAGGAAAGAAATCTTCAAAATTAAGCCACGAACATTGAATTTGACGATGTATTAGAAAAGATAAAAATAATTTTAAAAAATGCTTTTTAGAAGTAATATTAAGGATAGGTAGTTCTGAATTTCTCAAAAAAAAAAAAAAATAATAATAATAAAGAAATAAAAAAATCTTAATAATCCAAGAGGTTTTTATAAACATTCTTTTGAGCATTGCATTTCGAAACTCCTTTCATTGTTGTATAATGAACACTAACGGCTTGTATTGGGGATGCATTTATATTTCTTAACCCTTTTAAAACAGCTTCCGGAGTTTTGGATATTAAGGTGAATTCGCATGTCTATTATAAGGAAATTCTTCATCTCTTTTATTTTTTTTTAAATTAGTGACAATTTTTTTAAATGACTAGATTAACATTTCAAGTTAATTTAATTACGTAACTGTTGTATGATCTACTCTATTATTTTTAGAACAGGTTTGTTTCCTTAATAATTTTTCACTTTTAAATTAAATTTATTAAATAAAAGTGGTTAAATTAAATTTATGGAATAAAAGAAGAGCCCTAGGGTTTTGGAAAATTTCCAAGAATTAAGGGGGAAGGATTACCCCATATCCTAGAAGAAGGAGAAGGGTAAATATTTCTACGGGCGGGGGTGGGTGGCTTCTTAATGCAAATCCTACCTTGTATGCAGATAGCCTGCCCTGGGGGATGAAGGCTCCTAGGAAAAACAGCCAGACTTTACAGATGTGGAACAAAACTGCGTAATAGCTTTTATATTGCCTCTTATAGTGTGTCCGTCCTCACTTAACACAAATTCATTAGGTTTTGAATAACTCAACTGGCTTTGTAGAAAATATAGTTTTAACTTTAAAAATCCCATGGTTTATGATACAAAAAATATATATTTAAAAAACAATCTTTTCACTCGCACATGTTTACCTTTTTTTCATTTGTTCATATTTCGGGATTTAGTTATTATTCTTAAATTAACATTTTTAATGTTTAGTACGTAGTTAGTAATTTAGTTATTTTTAGCAGTTTTTTGTTTATTCTGTTACTTCAAAAATTAAGCTGCTTAATTACTTTTTACGACTTTCCCAAAATTGTACATCTTTTTAATGAAAATTTGAATTCGCTTATCACCCTGCATGATCTCTTACAAACAAAATTAATTTATTCTCTTTTCGATATTTTTGTCAAATTTGATCTGGTTATTTACTCCATTCTTCAGGGGTACCAGGGATATTTTTAGGGTGCACATTTTTATAGGATCATACATTTTTGACGGATCAAATTCAAAAAACAGGGAAAGGGAAAAAACATTGGATTGACTATAAACTGCATTTTTATAATTCTTTCGCTCGCCCCCCCCCCAATACCCGAAATATAGAAATGCAAACAAATGTAAAAGAATAGAAAACATTACCCTTATTTCAGCCACGTAAAATCCTTTGTATGAATAGAAGTGCGCTGGTTTGAGCACTCTCACTTATATCAATAGACTGTTACAGTGAGAGGGTTTCTAAGCTACACCTTGTAGGCTTTGTTGGATCCGTCGTTGAGGGGATAAACTGGGAGGTGTTTTGACAGGACCAGGGTAAACAACTCTGGTGGTCACCTGCCTTCTGGCTTCCTGCCTCCATCTTAGTCGTTACGTCTACCTTACTGCGTGTTGCTTTTGTATGAAATTTCAATATTTTTTTTTAAAACATGGACGACCTACAATTGATATTATTGCGTTAACAGTCAGTAATGGCCTTAGTCTAGGTAATGAAGGCCTACTGCTGATTAAGTCATTTTTCATTAACATCGCTACAGCTTGTATAGTTTTGATTATTGAAATTGGCCGCCCCGCGTCCTCCCCCTAGTGTTTGTTTTACGGTTACTCGAATGAAGTTATATTAATAAAAAAAACGAATAAACAAGTGAAATTAACATTTTTTCAATTACAGTTATCGATCAGCCTCTGTTATTTACTTTAAAACTGTTTAATGAATTGATTCTAATGAAGGGAAGATAAAAAATTATGAAGAGTTAGTCGAAAAAAAGGAAATGCTCTGAAAATTTAAAAATTTTACTTTATACTATCCGGAACTTATATTCTTTGTCCTTTAATGACTAAATGTATTTTTAAGTCATTTGGAGGAATCTTTAACTGTTAATAAAGTTAATGATAAGTTGAGGAAGTAAGCCCCGTAACTCAGATAATTTTTTTTGTTTTTTATCCATAATTCATTCTTCCCTAGAATCTTTAATAATAAATGCAGTAAATAAAATAAATGCTTACTGCAAAAACGGAAAAAAATGCTTTTTATGAAAAATGTATGAACTCATTTTGTGCGTGGAGAAGTGAGTCTCTTTTTACAGAAGCAGCTGTTAAACTGAAGACAGGGGCCGTTGAATAGCTTGCCTCCAGCATTCCAGACGCTAGATAAAATAAATCCAAGGATTGATTCGGATTCCGGAGGCGTGCGAGGCGGGGAGGGCACGTGGCCTAGGATCTGCTCGGAATTCACTCCTCGGAGAGAGTTAACAATAAACTAGGCTAGTTGCAACGGCGGCATTTTTTGTCTTCTCCTCAGCCTCAGGTATCAGAGGGGGAAACAACCGCCACGCTATTGATATACATGAGTCGTTTCCGGCTCTAGCGCAAGAGATAATTTTTCAGGCCGAACGCGCGGGGAATGTGAAGCTCATCTGTATACCGGTTTAAGGGGGCTTTGTTCTGCTCCCCGAGGAAAATATTGCCCCTATTTGTGTCTATTTAAATTATATCGACATTCTCGTCGGGAGCGGTAGATCAGTCTTGATGGTCCCTAGATCCATCTCTTCCATCTGTTTTAGTCCTGCTAGGGATACAAGAATCGCTGTGCAAGGAACTGATTTTATTTGAGGTAGCGGGTGAATACATTTCTCTATTGATTCACATGATTGGGCTAGTATGTGGAGTCTCTTGTGTAGCATAGCAGCAACAAGAGCAATACAAAATATCGCGGGTTCGTTCCTGCCAGGCTGCCCTAGGATTTTCGAAGGGAGTAAAAGATTCTTGGCCTTGCAGTCCTACGGATGGGACGTAAAGTGGAAGTCCGAGCCTGTGCGACGTCAGATACTAGTTAAAATTCTGACCCGAATCCTTCTTCTCTTTCCCCATCCCAACCCTCTTCCGTCATAGGCCTCCCGGATTGCGCCTTCCTCTTGGTCTCTGCCATTTCACCTTCGTTTCGTGTATAACCTTTGACGATCATCTGTGCTCGATGATATCTTCAGCAGGCCTAAGCTCCAGTTTTGCCCTGATTTTTCCTAACAGTTTTTCTGAGGTAGCACATCTTTACAGCTTAAACTTAGGTCCTTTGTTTTGTGGTGAAAGTCAAGGATTCATTGATTACATGATAATCAGAATAATAATTAGAGTTCTTATTTTATTAAATAAGCCTTTCAGTTCAATGCTTAACTCCAATTTCAAGATTTTTCTGGGAAGAACTTTTGATTACATTTTTCTTTGGAAAAAAACAATTAAAAAAATAAAACGATACGAAGTTTCCTGAGGAAATATTATTAAAAGTGCTTACCTTAAAAAATTTGAAATTCGAGTTGGTTGTTTAGTTAACTGAGAGACTCAAATAATGACTATAAAAAAGTTTTGATTATGATAATACAGGAATTGATATGTCTCCATATTTAATGTTTAAACATTTTGGGAAACGTGAGATAATAGAATTTTAGTTATTCAATAGTTTACATTTAATATTTATGTTTATTTATTTTTTATAACTGCATTAAATATTTTAATATATTCCTGAAGATTGCATAACAACGAAAGCATAAATGTTGCCTTAACAAGTTATAATGAAAAATAATTAAACACCCTTTTTCAACGGTTCTTTAGTGTTTTTAGTATACTTACCTTACACTCGAAGAGTTTCCAGTGCGTAGCGCCATATTCATCTAATATTGAGCAACCATTATCAAATTGATTGCATACCGTTGCAGTCTCAGAATATATACATCTACATTTCTACGTTTCGGTGGACGTTTCGGACCAATGTGTCCATTTTCATCACCCCTTTATATAATGAATATGGTCACAGTGTGTCCATATTCATCAACCCTTTCTTTCTTGTAAATATCAAATTATTAGGCATTCCAATATAGAATTTGTCAATTATTAATATGTTGGTGTTTCATGTCACACGCTACTTGGTCTCTCAACAATCAATTTTATAACGTTAATAAATGAAGCAGTCTAACAAGATAATATTAAGCAACCATTTGAAATAGATTTTGAAAACATAATTAAATAACAATTATGTTTAGAAACTATTCTGAACATATTACATTCTACTTCTAAGCCTTAAATAAACTCTCCTCGAAAATCATGCTTTTTATGGTGGGACGTTTTGACAAGAGTGGGCAATGTGACATAGTCATATCAAGTTAAAATAAAATAATTCATCTAAAATACAATTACAATTAAACAACATCATTAGATGTTAAACATTTAAGGTCTGGAAAAATATATGGACTGTTTTGGAGTGTGTTACTTTGATTAAAATAAATACATTGTACAGTCTAACTATTGATAAAAAAGGTAATCTGGATTTTTAACGAACGAAATCTCTCATCCAGCGCCTTTTTAATCTCCTATTTATGGGCATATCAGCTGTTGCCATGCCTCTAAACAGTTTGTTGAGATGACCATGTAAGTGTGTTTGGAAACGTTTGTAAAGTTTCTTTATATGTTGGTCTACTGTTTGCATTTGTATGTCAGTATGTAAGGTATTGTTGGTCACGTACCATTGTGCTTTTACTATAGTCTTAAAATTTTTGATTGAAAGGTCGGAATTCTTTGTAAGTGGATCTTTTTGGCTGTACCATGGATCTGTGAAGAGTATATCCATATTGGTTTCAGTAAGTATGAATATGTATTTAATTTTTGTCTCAGTCCGAGTTTTGAAGTTTTAGAAAAAGTGAGTAAAGTAGGTTGAGTCGTTTGTTAAGGATTTTTCGTTTCATCTTAACATGCGGGCCCCATGTCATCCTTCTGTCAAAGGTAAGAAAGACCAAGGTAATGTACGGTATCAGTTTGAGAAATTTGAACATTGTCTTTTTAAATTGGAGGGCAAGTATTTTTTGAAGAGTGAACGTTATGTGTTTTGATTTTTCATGATTTAGTCGAATTTTCCATAATTTACACCAGTCGTTTAGTTTATATAGGTGTTGTTGTAAAATTAGTTAGGCGTGTTTAGGAAAAATAATTTGTTTAATCATTGATTAATGCCTAAAATAGGAATTATATTCATTACAATTTTAAGCTTAAGTTCCAATAACATAAAAATGGTAGATAATATCATTTGATATTATAATATTAATAGTTTAAGAAATATAGGATTAACCAAAAGTTTATAATATTAATATAGTTTAAGAATTGAGATAAACTATAGATAATTTTTCGTTACTATAGTTTAAAATTTATAAACTGTCGAATATAATTTTGCCTGTGCACATATAGCATAAGTTATTTGTCTCTTGAGATAATTTGACTATATAAGCAAGAAGACATAGAGAAACTTGTCGAGACACTCTGATAAGAGAAGTAAACCTAATCGGGAGTATATGTAAATTAAGATAAGACAAAGTTAATCACAGATAACTATCTAAATAGTATCGTTTTACTCATGTTCATTGGAGAAGTTCCGATAGGGCAGTTTTATTTCTGAAAAATCTGCTTTTCGAAGATTTTTCCAAGGACTTTTGCCGACTATATTGTTCCGCTCTTTTTCCTAAAGGCTTTCTTTTTCCATGATGTATTGATTTGCCTCTTTTCGTTGGCGACAGTCAACTTATACATTTTAAGAGCATAAGAGATGATATTTTCGAGATCAGTAGCAGCCGGTCCTGAATTCGATATCTGTTTTTCTTTTGAGCCTTCCAGAAGTCGAGGGGTAGCTTGTCTGCGCTGTAAATCTACTTAATTTATTTCTCAACTTTCTAAACTCCCTAGTGGTTTATTGCGTCCAAGCTTCTTCCAATGCTCCTGATCCTTGCTGAATAACGTGATTCAAAAGCGACTGGGATCAGAATCTAAAATAAGGAACAACTTAAGGAATAGTTCAATTCCTGCCTCATAATAAGGAGTTTAATATTACATCTTAGTCCCGTCCATCAAAGTTCCTATATTTCTTTCTAAAAATGATGTAATTATTTATATTTTTACGAACGAGTTTGTGTCTCTATTAAGACTTTTTGTAAAATAAAGTAAGGTAATAATATACAGTCGATAACAACTACCGATTAGGAAAGTAGGTACTTTTCAGCAGGGTGTATAAAAACCTGATTAGTGAACCCAGCCTATCTCATGAATCAGCCTATTTCCAAAAATATTTAAGTTTTTTCTGCCTTTCTATGTTTAATCTTCTTTCAAATTATATTAACATTTATCAGTTTTGCATTTTCTCAAATGTTCACATTGGATAGTTGGTCGAAGGAGCGAACATATCTACTTGTCATTAAAGAATACAACAGTAATCATAGATAAACCTAGATTACCTCTGTTTTTTATATTAATATAACTAGTGAGTAATTTATTTGAGGCGGAACATTATGTTTTCTTTAAATATTCGATCAGCTTGTGCCCGATAATCCATTTAATGGTCTGATAAGTTAATCTCTATCCGAATAGGAGTTTAATGATGAAAAAAGTAGGGCAGACAAGTACAATTTGGTTCAGCTGAATTGTCACAACCACCGAGCCCACAGTTGGCTGCCTTAAATTTCACGCACGATGGGGCAGCAAATTTATGCGGATGCAGATTGGTCCAGTTGAATATTGCTCGTCAGCGAACCGCATCACGCCCTTGTTAGGTGAAAATTAATCTTTTATGAAATCGCTTTTGAGTTAGGGCTATTTCTCAGGTGGGGGCTTTTTTCCAATATGTTAAAATTTTTTTTAATTTTATTAGTTCTTTAGATTAGATATTTATAGTCGAGTTTGAAAATTTAACGAAGTTGTAAGTGTCCAAATTTCGTTAAATACGTACGTAAGGCATTTAAATTGCCTTAATTTTTAATCAAACATTTCAATTACCTATGAATCTTTATTATATGACTTAAAGTAATTTTGTTATGTTTTTAATAGGAATTGTTTTTTAATAGGTACTGTAGTTATTTTTAAGAACTACTTTAGCCCAACCTCTTAATTGATTGTTTTGTATGTTTACACATAAATGCAAACCAACTTCACAAACAAAAAAAAAAAAATATTTATTGGAATAGAGAAAAAAAAAAGGGGGGTTTAAATTTATATGAAGTTTGAAGTGTCTATGACTGTGCATTGCCTAGACTTTATTTTAAAAAATTCAAACGATTTTAAAGAAATAAAATTAATTAGCTAACCTGTAATTTTCAAGAAATAAACGGTAGGAGTTACTGACAATTTGAGACATTTCTTTTCCTATGTACTAATTTTTAAATTATTAAAAATTTAAGTGAAAAAAAAAAACGATTACGATTCGAATGAAGAATGGAACATTTTATTTAGATACATGTGAATAATTTTAATATTTAATTTATTCCTGTTTGTTATTATTTGGAAGAGATGAGACTTGAGCATTAGTTATTTCACTTTGATTTTTAGATTTTTCCTGGTTCAATCTGGCTCACCAAAAATATGGGATAGACGTGTTAGCAAAAGAATTAGCAAATACTCGTATCCCTGATCAACATGTGGCTGATAACCCGAAGATAGCCAGTTCAAAGGGGTCAGGGAATACCCTGGTCAGGGAATACCCTGTACAGTTAAAATAATAACTCAGCTAAATAGTAGTATCTTAAAACATGTAGGTATTATAAAAAATATGTACATTGCAAAATTTAACAATTTTTTCTGTTATTGAGTTATTCCTACAAAATTTACCGCCTAGTTCACTGATTAAGTGATCAAAAGATAAGTCCATTTACTATGTAGCTGCCTTGTATTATTTTTACCATATTATGCATTATAAAGTTTGTAATATCAGTCTCAATATCAGTTTATGCAGCTTGATTTTCAGGAATAGTTTTTATTTGTTCAGTAGTCACTTTCAGTAGTAGTTGATAATTAACTAATTATAATAGAGAATTTTTTCACTACTTTAAAATTATTATCACTAAGGATTATAAAGACAGGTTATATAATTCTAATTAATTAGGGATTTCGATGATATTGAGAAAGCTAAGCCATCGTTATGAGCGATCTCGTTATTGGCGGATTGGAAGAGCGATAATTGGGGCAGACAACTGTCCGTTGATTGGCGGTTTGGACAATGAGTCTGATTGGTTGTTGGCCGGTTGCTAACCGTGCAAATTCCATTTCAGTGCTCTCATCTTTCCAGTTTCTCAGCTAATTGCTAAAATTAATATCTATAGCAGAACCTATATCTTCTTTGAGAGTAATAAGGATTTTCATTATTGCTTCTATGTAATTTTATTTATGAGAATAATTTCTTCTCTCTATTCTATATTATATTAAAAACTAGGAAACCTTTTTTTTTTTATTAAAAGAATGATTTACAACAAAACATAATTCATTGTAAAATCTCAAATAAATTTTTAGGCTTGGGGACGGGGTTCCTTTTTAAAATTACTGGTTATGCATAATCAATTGATCAAGAGGATGAAGGTGGATAAGTGGCATTAGGATAAGAATAAACCTTCAAAAAATAAAAAAATAAATCATAATATTTTTTTATTTCTATTAACGAAATGTCAATATTTAGTTATAAGTGAATTGATAAAGCCCGTTGATTGATATACCTGTCCGTCTTGTAGTAAATATGGCTAATTCAATTCACAATTTTCTCTAAACTGAAAAGTATCTCCTCTTCATTTAAAAAATAATATGACTTACTAGAAGCATTTTCATTGGAAATATTCTATTCAGTCTTCAAATAAAGTTATAATCATGATATGTACATACTTGACATAATTGTTTAAACCCTTTACTACTAACATTCCTCAGTATACCTTTGACAGAAATCTTTGTAACTTTCACTAGGTAATTTTAAGTACCTAATGAAAAAAAAAAATTTTCTCCAAAGAAATAAGACATTGTCTTTGAAATTATAAATATACAATTTATAAAAATTGGATAAATAAATATATTGACTTCCATGCAAAACTTGTGGATCGTGTGAACTTAGCGTCGCAGGCTTCTCTAACATAAACAAATTTTATGTATCTTTGTGGATGGATGGACTTTTTTTGTAGATCCTAGTAAAATGGAAGCGAGCTGGTTAAATCACTGTAATATTATTCTGTAATTTTATATTTATTTTTTTATATTTTCTATCTTATTAAGGAGTTTTTCTACATTTTTTATATGTACACTACTATATTTATTTTGTATACCATATTTTATCTAATTAACTTAAACTTCATTGTTACTGACCATTGTAACCTTTATTATAATATTTTCACCAACAGTTCAATATTACTTCATATTGTACCTATTACCTTAGATACGCTATTTAGTTTTATCTCATTTTAATTTATTACTTATATCATGGTCTTGGTTCAATAACTATAATCTTACTATTTAAAAAAAATGTTTATTTAAAGTGTTTTGTTTAATGTTTACATATAATTCATACTTGTTTATATACTTTATCTGATTGGTTGTCTTTCTGGTTTACGGTCCTTATTTATCCCAGCGTAACAAGATCTAAGTTTCTAATTTAAATTGCCTATTCCTGTTGAGCGATATCTAAATAATAAGGAGATATGATTTCTTACAACAAAAAACATTGAAATACCGGAAAGCAGTGAAATCTCGTTAAATAAACAAATTAATAAATCAAATAAACGTATCGTCAAAGTAACCTTAGCTAGAAATTATGAACTATTTTCTTTTTACTCTTCGTATTAAATTATTTTCTGCACCCCAAATACAATGCATAAGTAAATAAATAAGAGGGCTCAAGGATTTTCTTTTTTGGGAAGAGGGTTACAGAAACGATATCTAATTTCACTCGACGCCTTGCCGATACATCATTATTATACACAAAGAAATATTTTCATGAATCGGCACCAGTTTTCTCAAATACCATTTCAAATTGTATAACTCAAACTATAAAGGACACTTAAGACCCTTCTTAAAACTCTGAAGGCTTTTAAAACAGAAGTGTAATCTCTGTTAGTAGGCCGAAGGAGTAAGGAACAAGCTTGGCCAACGTTGTAATACTGCTTTAATAGGAAGGGTGGCTTAGTACTTACTCTTCCGCTCTGAAAAAGTGTAGACGGCTTATGGCCTCGGAGTTATTAGCGATCTCTTACATTTATCTTACTTTAGATCTCCCCCATAAAGAACATTAAGTTGATAGTAGTTCCTTTGTTTCCCATCCTCTTGTATCCGATTGCGTTATTCTTTCAGCTTCGGTTATAAAATCTGCTAAAGGCCCTTAATTAGCCTTCTCGATAACTTGGAACATGGAAGGAAGGATAACAGGAACATGGAAGGAATCGATAACATGGAAGGAACGTTAGACAAAGTTAACTTATTCAATTGAAATTAACTCATTTAAATTTTGTGATAGCAATTAATTGGATATATATGACCATTTGCCAGAATGAGTTCTTACCTAGATTTTATCTATGAAATGAGTACAAAACGAACCTTACTTGCTTTTTCATTACATAAAGAAGCAAAGATCAAAAATAAAATGATAATTTTAATTTTTCCACGCATAATGGGTCTTTAGTTAATATGTAACTGTTTCTTGATTTTGGTTTCGGAGTTAATGTGGTCGGGACCCATGCTCAATCGCCAGGTTTACTACTGACCCGTAAAACAGAGAATACGTGTATCGTAGAAGAGTCCCCCATCTGGGACACCGGAATTCAGTGTATTTGGGTTACCACCAAAAATATTTAGTTGGTTTTAAACGATAGAAATTATTTGTTAACTTCCATTTTTTATCCTCGAAGTAAGGGAATTCTTCACATTCTCAAACGCTAGATAATTAATGGAATACCTTAAAAAACTAAAAGAATATAATAAATAAACAAAAAATATTGGAACATAGAAATGTTTACGGCCAATTTACTACAGTGTGTTCCAGATCAGTAAAAACGAAAAAAATAAAACCGAATATATTCTAGTTGAAATTCCAAACCAAAACGTTCCTACGGAGATCCATCTCCCTCATTTTTCGAGTTATTGCGCTTTTCCTTATTTTTTATCGTTAGTTGTCTTTTGTATCGAACATTCCTCTTAGAGATGTACGAAAAAATATAAAAAAATATTTGTTTTTACTATTAAAAAGGACTAATATTAAAATGAAAATTAAATTAAAGACTACAATTAAATAAATTTCTATTAATACCAACTATCTTGTTCGATACAAAGGTCGAATGAAGGACAAAGTATAGAGTTGAAAAATGGACGATCTAGCCTCTTTTCAGCTCAATCGAAGCAACTTATATGATTTTTTTAAGTAATAAATATTACGTCATAAATATTAAGTAGCTGTTTAAGATTTTAAAAAAATGCCTTTATTCCTCTTTAAGCTGATTAAAAAAAAAATCAGTTATTATCTAAAACGATGGGTTGCATATGGTTCATTAGGAAGCTTAATTAACTAGGCTAAATTTATATCCTGAATAGATTTTATTCTACTTTTTACTCTCATTTAAAATCATGTTTTTGTGATATGACATTGTTGAAAGGAGTGAGTGATATGTTTAAGAAGTCAAAATAAGAGATTTAACATTAACTATAAAAGTATTTATTCGTGGCTGAAAGTGAATTATTTTTAAGTCGGGCGTTCCTCTCAAAGATTGCATTTTCTAACAATCTAGAATACCATAAATTTAACAATATATAGCATTTAAATTTATATTATCACAACAACTAAAAAAAAATATAATGTAAGAGATGATTTCTTTTACATTCTTATTAAAAGCAATGGCACATAGCATTACAATTTTCGTGGATGTTTTTAAAATTTTCTATTAAATAGTGGATTTGACAGGGTTGGTCCACAATCCACTATTTAATAGCCTCAGCCTTGCGAATCTCCCAAGACGATGGCAAAAACTATATTAATGTAAGTATTAGAATTTAAGGTTTAAAGAAAGAGGTGAGCCCCATCACCGGTAACCTAGAAAAACTATTAAATTTTCAAAAATTTGATTTTCTCAATACCCCTTAAAATGCATATAACTGCAGTAAAAGGTTTACTATTCAAGGAAGCAATCAATTCAATCGAGAAACTACTAAATCATAAGGGGCTATGAAAAAAAAAAAAAAAAAAAAAAAAAAAAAAAAAAAAATTCTTATTTGATTTTCTGAACCGCAGTGCTAGACCAATTTAGATATTGTTAAAATTTAAAGGTGTCATCTAAGTGTGAAATGACTTAGTTAATAAAACCTTCCACGCAACACCACCCCAGCAACTGACTGAATTTAAATTGAGTCCGTGGTCTGTTTAGTTCGAAGCGACAGTGGCAAACTTACCTCCAAACTGGAAACAAACTGAATTACAGATCGCTTCGACCACTCTGACTGGTAATGTCTCCCAGCTAACTTCTGTTCGGTCCTTCTACTCGATTGCGGCTACCTCAAGAGAATCACTTCATTCAGGAAAAATAGGAAATAGTAATCAATATTTTATACTAATCAAAAATATTGATAGGTATTCAATATTTTACCTATTTACAGTTTTCAACGGAATTAAAGGTTTTGGGGTCCTCTGAGTCTAAATAACCAAGTTTCACTTAATATGGTCTGTGTGTCAATAGATTAGTTCCTTTATATTTATTATTTAATTTTATATTTATAATTTATGAATTCATATTTAGTTCCTTTTATTATTTCATAATTAGTTTAATTTATTATTTTCCTTCGTATATTCGACCGGATAACTCGATTGTTATTTCTATTAAAACAAAAAAAAAAAATTTAATAAATCATATTGAGTCGCAAGGAGTTGCCTAAATTTTATATTTTTTAAACTAATTTTCTATTCAGTTTCTTTAATATTGGATATACCCAATTCCTATTTAGGATTATAAATTCGAAACTTTTACACTTTCTGGATTTATTTTCTGATCTTCTTAGGGGAAAAAAAAATTGCTATAAAACAATTGATAAAATAAAAAGCAGTTTAATTAAAAAAATAATAAGTATTCATTGAATAAATCTTGTTCAATTAGAAATTCCCCCTTGTGAAATTCGAGAAATGAAGTTCAACTTTTAATAAGGAGGAGTGAAATGAATATTTTCCTGTTTCGGGTGGTAAATTATTAATTAAGAGATACTTCTCTGGTAGAAAAATAAACTTTTATTGTGTCTTGAAAAGTTTGACGGAAATGATGGACTAACGATTTTTCGTATTATATTATCAAGAATAATTATTATTAAAAGAGATATGATTTGTATCATTCTTTTGGTTAAGAATCATCGTCAATTTAGTGACTCAACTGTTCAATGCCGAATAAAATCAAGTAACGAATTATAAAATGTTCTTATTAACATAAGTGAAATAAAATTCAGTAGTTCTGATTGTAAGAATCTATTATATTTTATGAGGTAAGCAGAAACAATTCACTTGGTAAAGTTGCTTAATTGGTATATATATATATATATATATATATATATATATATGTAAAAAAAAATCATCAAATTTAAATAATTATAAATTCTTATTTAAACTGAGTTAATATAAGATATCAGTAAAAGTTGTAGGAATAAATTTATAAAGTGTTGCTGCCAATATTTGTAGAATATTCTTGAATAAGGTTTGCAATTTTTGGTACAGTCTAATTTCGGCTGAAGTTGATGATGACACGATTTGAACTTTTATAGCAATTTTAATACTTCCATTAGTCATTTTCTTGGAAAAGAAACAGTGTCTACAATTAAAGAAATATCGTTTCTACAACTAACAACTAACAACAATTTTGGGAAAAGCTTAAAAACCTTGACATTAATTTACCAAAAAACGTTTCTGTATTTTTCAAGTTATTTAAATGTAAAATAAAGCTTTAAATTTGTGTAAAAACACTTGTTTCTATTTTTTTCTCGCCCTTTTCAGGCCTCACTGTGCAGAGGTTTAAATTAGGTTTTAACCCCGTACCCCAAGGGATGTTCACCCTCCCCCGCCCCCTCAAGGTTAATGGCGCATGCCTCTCCCAGCAAATTTGATTCCTCTCATTTTCTTCAAAACGGTGCAAGTGAAATTATAGTTTATAAACACGCAAAATTACACTTGCCTCTATTATATATTTTCTATTTGGAAGTATATGCAAATCACTGACACTTTTTTTCTAAAAAATATAAATCCCAGTATTAATGAGTATCCTTTTTTTTTTTTCTTTCTCCTGCTATGTTTGTCATACGTTGAGTGGGGAAGTAATTCTTAAGGTATAAATAACCTTATCTAGCGTGGATCGAAGTGAAGTATTTGACGCTAACAGAGTTATCTATCTGCATTGATATGATCCGTCACAAAAGAAATCAAGCTATTCGTGTTCTTTCCCAATACAAAGTTTAAAGTATTCATGCTCGTTTTATAATTATACATTATGCATTTATATTAATTTTGCTTGTAATTAGTATCAGTAGTTACCCAAGATATTGCTGTATAACCCTGCTCTTGGAGGTGGCTCAGTATATATCGATGGCCGAATCTAGGTCGGGCTGTGTTATTTATTCAAGCTTAGGTAGGAATCGTTTGCACCTTGATCGCTTCCCTCTTCTCGCTTTTGATCTTGTTCTATTTACTTTTCCGCGTCTCTGCCGTTAAATGTTACCAATCAATACCATTTATTGAAATGTAACATATAAAGTACTTCACTAATATTTGACATGCATAATGAACGATGAAATCATTTTTTCAAACCAAACTTCTGAAACGATAAATTTAAAATAAACACCTTTGTATTTGTAATAATGGACCGGTTTGCCCTAAAACATACTTAGCTATGCCGTTCCTCGGATAGGACGTAAACTGGAGATATGTAATCTGTACGATGTCAGGTACTCGTTAACAATCCCTATCCTAATTATACCTGGAGAGGAAAAATTTAGAATCATCCCTAACCACTCACAGCCTTAGTGGCATAAAGTGACTTTAAACAAACCGGTGTGCTCTTCCTACAAATATCATAGTTTTTAATTACAACGATTTTTAGATGATTACTCGTCTTAACTTATCTTTGAATCTCTCATTTAATTTTTTTTAATTACTATAATAATTTTTGATTATAGAAACAAATCAGATTTTTTATTCTCTAGGTTTGAATTAAATAGACAGATGGATTATTTATCTTTTGGGCATGTCCCCATACAAATATAACCTGGCTACATAATGATATATTTTAGTAGCTTGTACATGTTTATCAGATATTTCGTATAAAAATAGTTTATATATATCATTTATATTTACAAGATTTCACCTTAAGTTGCCTAAATTAAAGATTAAATGAAATAAGTTTATAATAATAAAAAAGAACCCTCACTAAAAAATATTTTTATAGCTTTTGTTAGACATTTTATACATATCATTATTCGTGAGGAAATTATTAATCCAAAGGCAGTAGTTATAAGTTAGATCATTTAATTTGTTTTATATCTTGTAGAGATGGTAGATGAGTATTATCATTTCCGCGGAATTGTTCGCCGCATTGTATTTATAGACATATTGTCAGATAACTTATTATCTATTATTGTTTATTGATGATTATAAAATAAAGCTGTTTTGTTCGTCGATAATAAACATCTTAATTTAACTATTGTTTTGCTTTTGTTGAATTGACTATTGTCGGAAAAATTATTTTCTGATATATTATTGGCATGGGATATGTAGTGGTTTCTAATTAAAGATCAAAATAAGGGGTCGGGGCAAAATAGTGCCAAGCAACATTTTTAACAAAAATGAACTGTAGCTGAAATCTGCTGTATATTACGTAGGACTATATGTCTATGAAGGGAATGCCACCTAAATATGTCTATAGAGGCTCTATATAGACTATTTAGGTGGTATATCCATCATAGACATATAGTCCTACGTAATATACAGCAGACTGCAGCTACAGTTTATTTTTGTTAAAAATGTTGCTTGGCACTATTTTGCCCCGACCCCTTCAAATAATAAAGGTTATAATAAGTATTCATATTGTACATATTAATACATATTGTTCATGTTTCTTTAGGTTTAATGTTATGTGCATGGTTATATTAAACAGAATTATTTCAATAGTTACTTTCATCTGACTAGCTAAAGCAGGTTGTTTGATTATATTTTTAAAGTAGCTAAGAACATATGAAAGTTATTTAAATTAATTTTTAATTTATTTTATTTTTTAACAATATTTAGGAGGGGCTTTGATTCCGTGTGGTTGTGTGCGCTAGGCGAAAATTGAGTTAAGCTACTTCAAGCTACGGTCACTAATTGGCTGGCTGACTTCTTATCAGGAGGCTTCTTTCGACGATTATTATATCTGTCGGGTATGTGAGCCATCAGATTATACTAGAGGCAACGCTCACACCCACCGAGACCATAGCGATGTTCGGTATGTCACTAACCACTAGGAGATTTGTTCAATGCGCATTGTGTTCCATGGTATAAAGTTAATAATAAACAAAGTATAAGTAATAGTGTGCCTGCAGACCCGGAAGACATATAATTTTATATATATATATATATATATATATATATATATATATATATATATCATGCATATAAATGGCGTTCATTACTTTTTTTACTTATTTCCTAGATTTTAATAATAAAAATAAAAACACTTATTTTTCCTAATTGATTAGTAAATATAAATTGTACATGCATCTGCCATTATAAGTTTTTTAACATAAATTACATTGCAATCAAATAATCATTATAAAGAACAGAAAACTGATAAAACAAAAATTAAATAATAACTTATTTCTCCGGAATCATTTATCATCGGCAAATTTATACCTACTTAGCATTATAAATAAAGAAGATAAAAGTTGTTTTTAAATTCATTATTCCCCCTAGCTCTATGAAAACGTTGAATTCACCTTTCTGCCTTGGCCCCAGTATACGTATACTGGGGCTATTAGCTTCCTTTGTGCCAAATCCAGCATCTCAATGGAAGTTTAGCGACAGAGCAATTTACCTAACAATCGCCCGAAGGCTAGAGATCTGACGATATTCCTTGGAAAGCCCCCCTTTGACGACATATGAATCTGTAACGACGGATTTTCTGTGGGAAAGGATCGTTTAGGGGCATTGCAAGTCTAACAAGAAATTCGGTAGAAATACTTCAAATAAACGAGTATTTTAATCGTTTGATCGTTTTTCTTATTATGTTGATACCATAATATCTTATACAAGGCTTTTATGCGTTGCTTAACGGAGGACTAACACGCATCACGTTCTATAACGTGAGGTGACCTGCGGGATTCAGATTAAGAGCATAAACATGAAGTTTTCAAAAAGAAGGAGGCGCCATTATCTTGTAGCATAATGAAATTCGTATACATTATTGTTCCTTTGGTCACTGAAACTGACTTAAGTACGAAATTGATAGTTAGGTGTTCAGGATAAATTGATAAGACACCTAATTAGTAGGACGTGTAACAACAAATCTAATTAAATAATGGATGCAGTGTTTGCTGATATAACGTAAGTACATTTACACGAGTATTGTAGCATATTTGAAGTTTCGTTGCAAATTCACACCAACATTTTCTTGGTTGATTTATTTTTATCTAACGTCACTTTATTCTAGAAGCTCTAATCGGACGACGCTTCAGTAGGGAGTCCTGCCTAATTTAGCCTATCCAGGTATCTTCAAAGAGTTCCATAAACGCTCAGTCTCGGGACTGCCATTTTACATCCCCCCCCCCCGCCCCCCCGAAGGACGTCATAACGAGGAATTTTTAATTCCTTTAAAAAACCTATCACCAATTGCCTGGATGCGACTCGCGACCTTGGACAGTGTATGCGGTTATTCTAGCTACTATGTTTCTTTTGGTCTACTAGTAAGTTTTATAAATATGTTATTAAGGATATCTCACATTTAGTTACATATTTTTCAAAATATCCTAGTTATTTGTTTATTGTTGATCACAAATGTACTTATATAATCATTTTATATCATCCGGCCGCATAATGTGAATTTTCACTGTTATAAATTAAAGCTATTAAAACCGTTAGGTTTCTTAGTCAGCGATCGCGCAAGAAGGTGACCGCCAGGTTTCCTCCCCTTGATCTTTCAATTAAGGGTACCCACTCTATAAAGGCTGGGTATGCCCCAGGAGTGTCTCTCAGAGAGATCAGAGACGATCTGTGACAGAACATTAAAGATATCCTGCCATGCAGGATTCGAACCTTGAGGACAACTGCTCAAAGTTTTTATAGGGTTACAGAAATATATCATTGGTTTTGGTTTTTTCCGTCATGATACTATATTTCAAGAAAATAGGAAAAGGTGGCCTAAGTTCGGCTTTTATGTATTATTTTTAGCATATTTAGTTTTATATAGTTTTATTTACCAAATTTAACATTGGTATAGAAAAGTTTTTTCGCCATTTTCTTAGTTAATGTTTTTTTGTTGGTTATTGTACTAATTAAATTGTATTGTTGTTGTATTGTTGCAGAGGGGGTACTATGTAGGATAAGGATGGACGAAGGAAGATGGAGGAGCGGGCGCAGCTGCTCGGGACGCGGCGGGGCCGTGGACCACTCACCCTCCGCCGAGCACTCTTCATTCTACTCGCTCTCTCCATATTCTCCATATCCTACAGCCTCTTCTACCTCAGCTACCCGCTCACCAGGTAATTTAACCTACTTCCAGTCTTCAAATAAAGTAATAATAACAATAATTATAGTATATTTTAATAATATTATTCTCGCTCACATCGCTTAAAGATTACATCAATGCCCAACATTTTCAACAACTACTGGGCACAGGAAAGATCTTGCAGTTTTGAAAACCACTTCTTCTTTTTTTATTACATTTCGTTAAAGTCGCATTATGAATTAATGTTTAAAAATTTAGATTTTTTATACCTCTGATATCTCTTATATAATTTTTTTTTACTTTCACTTACCTATATATGAAATGCGTTACTATGTAACACGTCAATTTCTTATCTAAGTAAGTTGGTAAGTGAAAGTTGTGTGTTGCGCGCACGCACCAGATTTTTTTACTTCATGCCCTAATTCATCGCTCCTGAGAGCAGGGAAAAATAAAAAGATCAATAATACAGTATAAAAGATTTCTCCATCACATGCCTTAAGTGCACCAAACTATTTTAAAACCTTTATCTTCCATATCTTATTTTTAAAAGGTGTTTTTTTGTCGCTACGTCAAACTTCTTTGTCACTTGATGATTTCGATGATTGAGCTATCGTTTTAAATATTCCCTTCTACTCCAGGTGGGAAAAATAGGCAGATCCCCCTGAAAATGCCAGGAAAAGTTATGAATAAAAGATTACCTTATTTGAGTCTAAATTACATAGATTACATATCCTGCTGGTGTAAGTTTAAAACTAAACACTCCCTACAAAATGAAGAAAGAAAGAAGTTCCAACCATTTGAATCCTCTTCTCGTAATACATTAGAAAAAACAAGTTCTCTTTATACTATGGATTGTTTACTTATTCTCAAATTACGACTACAAGGTCATTGATTATAATCAATTATTTGCATGGGCCTACTAGTTAACTAATAGTATAGTAAATACTTAAGTGTTCATCAATAAATCTTTCTTTACAAAATCAATCTGTTTGGTATGATAGCAATGGGTTATCGACAGTTATGGGAAAATGCGATTCAGGTTTTTTCCAATTAAAAATTTATGACAAACAGATGTCTGATCAATCTGGTTTGTTTATCACATGGAATGTACACGTCAATAGTTCCTAAAGGATCGTCTTTCTTCGATAATATTATTTATTTGTCTTGTTTGTTTGTCGTTAGGGATATATTGAACGGTCTACATTTTCAGTTTACATTTAATCTTAACACATCCTTTTATTCATTTTAATTTTTTTTTTATTTGACTTGATAACTATTAATTGGACACCACCTCTTTATCGTTTGTTGAAATAATCTGGACTTAAATCTGATTTATTATACGGTACTAATTAATAGATATTCATTTATACCGACTGACTGAGGATGTAACATGGTACATAACTAGCCATGTTCCAAAGAATAGCGATATGATGCTGCCGTAGGTAGGCACTGTAGGTGGTAGGTTGACACCTGTTAGGTGTGTTAGTTAATTGGGCACCTGTTACCTTGTTTCCTCTTACCTGGGGCTAAGACCCGCCGCTGGAAACAAGTTCTCTTAATAAATTTTCTAGCTACTGGCCACTGCTTCGCCCAATTATATGTCTGTAATTCGTTGCGCCTTGAAAGATTTATTCATATTTTGTTAATTACAGTTTGTAAAGACTTTATAAAAAAATATTTCTGTAATGTTTAAGTTATCTCATTAATATCTTTTGAAAATATAGCTACTTTGACCATAGTCAGATCTAGTCCAGGAGTAGTTAAAATAGAAACCATTATTGTCGGATTCCTTTAATATATTATACTTTTATACTTGACCTAACCTTAAACTTAAGTCTGTAATGAGACATGTATATTTCTTTCCGAGTGACATCCAACCCCTAACCTTCATCGTAATCGAAACGTTACCACGTATGGAAGCTTTGTGAATATTTCATTATTCAGTTTTTACATTAATTTCTAATAACGAACCAGGTTTTTTGGAAAACCCATTTACACTTCATAGAGAGTAGTTGTCCATCCTGGAAGGACTTTATAACCTACAGTTATCTATATGAATATAATGTGTGCCAAAAGTCGATTTAGTTCTTATGTATTATATGACCGGAATAAACGATCTTCATAAAACGACACATACTGATAATCCCTAGATTCTTGATCATATTTATCTAAATTTTATTTTATCACAGATTTTACCAAGACCTTTATATAACTTGGACAAATAAAAATGGGAAATAGCAAATCAATTATTTTATATTATTAATTAATTATTGGCTTTTATTTATTTATTAGTTTAACTAGTAATATATACCTAATAAATAAATATATACTAACTAATTTAGTTATTCACTCATATAATTATTGATAAATTTTCATAATGAATTCATTTTATCAATTTTTTATCATTTTGTTATTGAAAATAGCTATAAATGGATAATTTAAGACTGCCGCCAAGTTAATATGAATCAAGATGTCCTTCCTCAATGATAAAGTATTAATCTGAAATTTCTAATTTCTCAGAATCTTCTTCTGAGAAGATTCCCAAATATTTATCCTGTTTGTCTTTATATTTCAAACAAATTAAACTAACAACGCAAATTCCCCCCTCCAAAAAAAAAACTGGAAATTACCTACATGAGATGAGAAGGAAAGATAGGTTACAGGAGGTAACATTACTAATAGGATAAGTTTCATTCTGGCCGTATAATACGTAAGTACCATGGACAGTGGTCTAGTGAACTCAAACTCTTAAATCCTTAAATATACTCCAAAAAACACTAGAAACAACTAGGATACCTACGATAATGTAGTATATTGAAAATATGTATGCTTTTTTATTAATAAAATTATGTTATTTTCAAAATGCAGGAAGCGCCTTTTGATGACCTACCTTTGCTGTACACCTAATAGACTTTAAATTCAGGATGAAAATCATTCTACTATTTCTATAAATAATTCTCCAAACTTAATCGAACTCTGGAGAGACTTATTAAATGTCCAAAACATGTCCAAATTGTAATAAAAAAACTCTAGTTGTAACCACTTTATTACAAACAAATATTATTATTAAATTCTACGCATGTAAGTAGCTATAAAAATAAGCCAACGAAAGTGACTATAATACAGCCTAACAGGATGTAAATAAAATTTAGATAAATATATGAGCTGTAAAGAACACGCAGCCTCGTTGGTGATTTATTACTGCTGATCCGGCATCACTACCATATGTTTTCCTATATTAAATGATTTTAGCCGGAATTAATCAATCTAAAAGTAAGGGCGAATAGATGACAATATCTAGATTAGTTAAATTTATTCTTAAAAAAGCATAAATTTACTTAATACTATTTAAATTTTTTTTTGCCTTGTTCTAATTTATCGAAATTGTGAGAATTTTCAATGTGAAACTTGGAAAGAAAAATATATATTCGGATCTGGATTGCTGGATGTTTTTATTAGATATTTGAAAGATCGTTTTAACTTAGAAATGACCAGTGATAGTATTAAAGTTCCTAGTGGGTTAATAGCTATGTGGTATTAAAATTTACTTCAGTTAACTTTTGACTTCACTTTATTTTTATAGAGGAATAAAGTAAACTTTTTTCTATTTAAGAGCCTTTAAAAAATATATAGGTCAGCCTTCTTTTTACGGTTCATAAAAAGTAAGGGACATTTTTTTTTTCTGATGTTGAGATCTATTTTTATATTTCAGTTTTTGTAATTACTTCATATATTGATTTTGCTATGTACTAACATGTATTTTAACATCTTTTTTTTATTATTAATTTTAGTGTTCTGAGCTTTATTATATCAAATTTATTTTTTTCTTTCTTTGAGGAATTTTAAAAATTCCTCTTCGGTTTTGAAGATCTTTATGATGAATGCAAGGCTTGGGCTAAGGTAGCAGGGATTGTAATTCTTTGCTTTAGGTACGTGATCATGGGTTTTCAGTGTGCCCGGAATAGGCTCGACCCAAACACCGCATGCCTGCAATGTACATGAACTGACTGCGTTAGTTTGAGTTGTTATACTAATGCAGTGGAGTAGGTTCAGACCGAAAAGGGGATTATACTACTGCCTTAGGGCAAATTACAATTGTTGAATAGCGTTCGCTCACATTTCCTATATAATAAATAATAAATAAACCTTTGAGTTCAGCAACATTTTACGCTGTGTTAAATTTGAGCACAAATTATAATAATAATAACATAAATAAATTATTAAATTTGAGAATTTATTTTAACTATGCAGCAGAAATGTATGCTAAGCTACTATGTTGTGGTACTATAGTAGAATTAGAAGAATCCCATCATAAAAAAATCTGGTGCATGCGCGCAACACACAGCTTTCACTTACCAACTTACTTAGATTAGAAATTAATGTGTTTTGTTAATTGCCACTTCTCAAATTAACAGAACGGCTTTAATTATGAACAATGGTCTGTGATGAAAATTATGAACACACACACACACACACACACACACACACACACACACACACACACACACACACACACACACACACACACACACGCGCGCGCGCACACACACATACGCGCGCACACACAGACCATTTCGCGGGACTTGGTTAATTGGACTCAGGGGACCCCAAAACGTGTATTTCCGTTAAAACCGGAAGTGGAATTTTTTCATGGTCATATTTTCATTCATTGGTTCATATTTCATATATAGGTAAGTGAATGATATATGAGGTAAATTTTAAAAAAAAAAATATGGCACGATTAAATAAGATAATATTTTTTTCGTTAATAAAAACCCGTTTTTTATTTTAAAGATCCTCTAAAATGTGTAATTTTCTCTGTGATTGTCTTGGTCCATTTGACATCTGGTCATCAGGCTCACTTTCTTAATATCATTTAGAAGGAGCCTCTCTTGCATGACATCAGCATGACTTTCAGCCTCTTTTGAAGTACTTATTTATAAACAGCCAGTGGTCTGGCGAGCTCAATACTTTTTTCTCAAGATGCGTGTGTATTTGAAGCAACTGTAGGACCAAATGAGTTGATGACACTGATGATACTACTTCGTATTGCCCTTTTCAGGCCTTGTCTGATGAAGCTAGTATTTCTATCAAAATTACTTTAAGCTATATTACAGAATATTAATTTCATATCGCATTTTACTATTGCTACTTAATTAACATTTGTGATTAAAATAGTTTCTACTTCCTGATTATTTCCCTTATTCTAATAACTGTGATAATCAAAATATTCGTTTAATAATTAGACATTAAATATTTTAAACCGTTTAATGAAAATGTATATATTTTTTAATAATTAATAAATTTACACGTTACAAACATTAAAAATTAAGTTACTTAACCACGGATAAGATTTTAAAAATCCTGAATATTAAGAAATAAATTTAGTAGTATATTTTTCTCAAGAGGAGCCTGAAATTCTCTGGTATCAGATTCTTTAAAATTGAGATGCATAAGCTTACATTGCCCCCTAATAATGTCCTTTTCCTTTTTTAAAAAAAAAAAATCCGATTCCATACTCTCAATCCTTCACGGGACGTAATCGAGTTTTCGGAAATCGATAATATCAGACCATTCACTTAGAGGGGTTGCTTTTCCTATGCGCCAGTCCTTTAAATTTGGTGACTAAGGATATTTTTTTATGCCGCTCTTTTTCCTTAAATCGGCGGACCCAGGGAGAGGGCTGTGGGGGCTGCAACCACTATTTGGTTAATTTTTTGTCATTTCAAGATATAATTTTACTTTACTTAACTTAAAGTAAGGAAGTAAAGAAAAAGAATAAATAATATGCAGAACAAGTAGAATTTCAGTTGTAGGAACGGATCATAAAGGTAATAAAGAAGCTGATTGGCAGATCCAGCAGGATTCTTGGGCTGCAGCCCCCTTTACAACTGGCTGGTTCCGGTCATGTCCACAATACACCTTGTTTCCTAATTAGACGATAGGTATGCGCGGGTTTATTAGTATGCGTGCCTTGAGAGACATTGAGGGTTATATATGAATTAAATGCCTGGTGGTACATCCCATTTGCGGGGTTGGTCTGCATTAGGCATAGTTCTAAATGAGCTTCGTTCTCACTCAATTATTTTGGAATTAACCTTCTTTACCACTGTAACATATCAGTTTTTTAATATATTTTTTTCGAAATCTGATAAAATGGTATTAAGTTATTAATTATTCCTCTTCTCCCCTTTTCCTATGTTTTCATACTCATTCATCTATTCGGTTCAAATACAACTTCAACAAATCAAATATTACAAAAATTCGGACTAGCCGTTTTTGGTTTATCACTGAGGTAATTAATCCTACTTTGTTTTTATTATTAAACATGATAACGGATTATAAAAAATAAAATGTTAGAACTGATATTGAAATTTAAAGACCTAATTAAGATTTTAGAATAAAAAGGAAAGAAATAATAATTATCTTTCAAAACCACAAAACATTTTTTTCAAATTTAACCTTGATTTACTAAAAATGGAAAGAATGTTGTCCACCCTTGTCTTCCAAGGTCCATATATGTTTTTGAATTCATAAAATTGGATTTAAATATTAGTGGAAAAGTGGAGCCCCTATAATAAACAACTAATTATCATTAAATAAACATATAATAATTAATAAAATTAGAAAAATAAATAGATAACATATGTGGTGATCCACACATATAAGATAATAATATATGGTATAGTAACCGCCAATCTTTTCAATGACTCGTGATAGATCCTCTCGGTGTGGCACGAAAAGGTTGAAGATGAAAAGTTCTTTTGATGACCCGTGCAGGTTCCGATCGGATAGGGCGCTATAAATAGAAAAGCCCCCATAGCATAATCTAAAGTTGTGAAGGCTATATATAGGCCAGTTGCAAAGCACTAAGTCCTGATAACATAATCTCTTAAACATCACCTTCCATTATTAGCCCGTTCTCTCATCTTACTTTTTTCTAATCTTCTATAAAAGTTTTTTTTATCCTTTCGAAATTGTCGAACTCTTCAGTAGGAAAAGTTACGTTGTTAAGGTTCTTTCATCTTTGAAGGTAGGTCGTATTTAGGTTTAGGTTTTGTTATTTAAGGACTCACAAAATCTATTATCATTAGTGTCCTTATTCCCTACATTTAATGTTTATTAATAAGAGATTATATTTTGCTAACCATATTATTATTCTTAAGAAGTATTATTATTTTTACTTTCACTTACCTATATATGAAATATATAGTAAGGGAAAGAATTGCGATCGTGAAAAAATTCGACTTTTTGGGACTACACGTTTTGGGGTCTCATGAGTCCAAATAACCAAGTCCCGCGAAATGGTGTGCGTGTGTCTGTGTGTGAACAGAATAGCTCAAAAACTATAAATTGTACGAACCTGAAATTGGGTATTTTGTGTATATATATGCCCGCGATGTGACAGCAAAAATTTCATCAGTAATGGTCAAACGGAGGGGGCACTTTATTTCATAACTTTGTTACCAATTTTTACGTTTTTATCGATTTTCTCAAAAACTGCTTTAACGATTTTGATCAAACTCGTCATGTTTAATGAGAATCAAGTATTCTTTAATATCAGGCAAACTTTATCATTATTAAAATAATCTGAGGGGGCTTAAATGGGGAAGGGACTTTTTTTGTTTTCCTATAAAGTACCTTGGATTTTGTTTAATGGAGAAAGTAACTGCCTCTCATTACGCCTAAAGATAAGAAATGGCTAAATATGAAATATGAAAAAAACAAGTAAACATATACAGAAGAAAAAATGAAAAATGGTTAAGAACGTTCTGTTGGTTTAATGGAAATTATTTGTTTTATGGTAACTAAGTGGTAAACTAAACACTCCATCGCGTCTGATTTTATTATGCTTGCATTGCCGAATTATCACAAGTAAAACCTTTTATTCAATAATAACAAATTTTAGTGTCTTTGAGGAATGGAATTTAACAAAGCACGTCAACTTCTAATCTAAGCAAGTTGGTAAGTAAAAGTTGTTAGTTGCGCGCGCATCGCGCAAGATTTTATTCAATATTTGCGATGGTTTCTCACAGAATCGTAATGCACTTTCTTTCAATTCTTAAATTTTGAAAAGGTGATATGTTGGGGGCCGTCCTCAAAGATATGGTTCTTTTTCGGTAAGAATTGTGTATGTCGGGCATTCCCATGATATGTTTTTATTATAAATTGCGTTAAGTCTGTTGTAATCGGTCAGTGAACAATCAGTCACCTCTAATATCTCATTGCTGATAAGACCTATTAAGCCGGTTTAATGGCTGGAATCATTAGCCACTATTTTGGTATTTTAAATTTCAACGCTGGACAGTGATAACCTGATTTTATATCAGTACTGTCCACTCTTTAAAATTCGTGCCCTGCAAAGTAAGAAAATTTGCCTTAATCACTTATTGACTGGTACGAAAGGTATATAATCAGTCATCTCCTCCCTACTCTATCCTACAAGATAATAATGGCAATGAAATGAGACTCGAAGAAATAAAAATTTCGCCTCCAAAAGATGCAAGCTCTATGGTTGGTCAAGGATTTTCCTCATCCAGCTCCTCCTCATCCTATGTATTTTCATCCTGGCATGTATGTTGTGGCTATATCGGTTATGAGAGCGTTAGGCCATCCTTGTAATAAGTAATTAAATCTTTTGTAGTGGGTTCGCAGGTGTTTGTTAGAAGGTGACATGTTAAGGTCTGTGTGCAACTTTTTTTGCAAGGATGCTTTATATATATCAATAGATTCACATATTTTTGCCTTAATGAGCTGTCGTTTGTTAATGTTAAAATCTGTGATGCTTTGATCTAAAAAGTTTTCACGAAAAAGAAAAAGTAACAACACAGTTATAATAAGCTAGATATCATTCCATGTTTGGAGACAAATGAGTTCAATAAACGAATAAACTGCAAGTTATTTGCCATAATGCGGCTTTATGGTTCCTTATTGCTAATTAGAACAAAAAAAATGGTTGGAACCACCAGGGTGTAAATTTATATGGTCAATTGGGGTAAGACTCTGTCGGATAGATTGAGCTTTAAAAAATGAACGAGAATCGTTTTTTCAGGCTATCTTTAATAAAATATTCTTTTTACATTTATAGCAATGGGTTAATATGGAGTACAAAAGGGGGTTGGGTGGGCAAACGCCTAAAAATAAATGTTTATAAAGAAATAGTTTCAGTCCAAATACATAACTCTTGAGCGTTAGACGTATATTCTTATTGTTCCACCCCTCTCTTTAGGGGTCTTCGATATTTTTAAGAAAATGCGAATTAAGATAAGACACAAAAGCGAAGCGTGGCGAAAATAAATTCCAATTAAAGGAACAAAGAGATGAGCTGATCCATTGAGATAATTATAAATAAACAGAGGATGGGCCCTTTGGCGAGCGCTGTGTACTCAAATCTTCCCCACTATCTTCCTTGTATTATAATATATATATATATATATATATATATATATATATATATATATATATATATATATATATATATATATATATATATTACATTGTGTAAGGTCCGCATATACTCTCTTTTGTTATGTATTTGATTTCGTGGGAAATCCCCAAGCCAATAGAGTCGGCCTAAGTAAAATATACAAACGAATAATAAAAATAAATAAAGCCTATAATAAGGTGAATAATAATTATTGTTAATTACAAAAGTGTACATTAAAATAAAAAAGAAGAAAAATAAGACAGTAGTTACGAATCATAAATAAGGAAAATAAAAATGATAAAAAGAATATCTTTTACAATCAGCACCTCCGATAACCTAACGTCAACCCTAATGTCGATTGTATTAGGTAAGTTTGATCAATATTATTTTTACTATAAGATCCTTCAATAACCTAATAATCGATCTTCATATTGTTATCAGGTATTACTATATGGTTTGTATGCAAAACATTAACCCAATAATGTATACCGATATGAGAAATCCAAAAAAAAATATATATTTATTCATCCGAATCAAGTTTGGAATCTTGTATTAGATTTCTTTGTTCGAACAATAAAAGTCCGGTTAAGTCTCTGGCCGAGAAAATAAGAGTTGAATTTCAAACCCTAAAAACTATTATAACTGTGCAAGAACTCTTTCCGTATATATTCAAAGCAGTGTATATTAAGAGAGTATATTCAAGACAGGGTATTGTAAAGGTTTCTACTATATTTTGATCGTGTTGATGTAACTAACAATTTCTTAAATATGTTACTAAACAATTTCATTAATAAGTTACTACCATATCCCACTGGAAAATACCTCTTCGGTAAAGGAGTAAGAATTAAGTATCGATAAATTTATGCTGAGCCAATTGTTTGATCCCTCAGACGTATTGGGACGGTGAAAAAGAGCAGGATCCTTTAGTTTGTCTGAAGTTGAATATAGAAGCCTGATCTTGATAAAAACTTCTTCATTGCTTCGGCGATATTATCAACTTAGAAAATTAAATGCGTAAATGTAGCTTGTTTATTTTTATTAAAAATATTTTTCAAAGAATTGTTTTTACACTATCTGATGTACCAAAGGCTCTAAACCCCTTGTTTTACCATTAATTTTTTTTTTTTTTTTTTCAATAAGCCTTATACTTCACTACCCTGTGTGGCTGTGGCCCCCATAATAAATAGTGGTTCTTTATTCTGCTAGGACCAACTTTCAAACCAAGTCTTGAAACCCTCCAAGATATCATTAAGAACTGACTTTTCCTCCCTGGATCCTCCCTTTCGTCACCTCCTGTATCTAAGTCGATGGCTCCTGAGACGAGGAAAAGAGGTCTACACCGCCGCATAATATTAAAGTGTTATTTGATCTTTATTATCATTTTATGTCCCAGGGTCGTGTTTCATGTCTCGCAATATTTCTCTTTAATGTAATTTCCTCCTTCACACGTGTGAGGGAGTCTGTAATTGAACATTTTTCAATTTATTTTTAGCTCTTATATATATATATATATATATATATATATATATATATATATATATATTTTTATCCCCTTTAGATTCCTATTTTTCTGAGTTTAAACATTTCCTCACAATTAATGAACCTTGTTTTTTTGCATCAAACCATTTTTAGCTTATTTTGGCTTTTAATATTCATTCGCACCTGTACCCATGATGCTGACAATCAGAGAATGTTGTGGCCGGATGAGAAAACACTGACGTGTCAGGCATGGAAAGTATTCTGCAGCACCCCCTTCCTGGCTTTATTCAATTAGAGCAGCTTAAGTAAGGAGGTTACTCATCCAACGCCTTTTTAATCTCCTCCTTGTATTTATATTGATGTTAACTGTACCCATGTTCATTATAAAGCAATTGTTATGTTCATCTAGGGTAGTATGAAAACGTTTGTAGTGTCGCTCTGTACTGGTCAACTGTTGGTGGATGTCGGTATGAAGGGTCTGGTTAGTCATGTACCAGGTTGCGTTGGTTATTATTCGTAAAATATTATGTCCATATTGGCTTAAATAAGTATGTATATGTCTTTAATGTCTGTCTTAGTTCCAGTTAAGAAGTTATTGAGAAAAGTGGACAAAGTAATTTCAGTCTTTTTTGGTTTCAGCCACAATAATCCTCTTTAGTACCCTTAATTTGAGGATTATTTGTGCCAACGTGCTGTTTAAGAGGTGGGAGTGAAGTCAACTGGAGATATGAACTCCACCTCAACTCCGAATTATGAGAGTAATAAGGGCAGTAATATAGACTTCGTTAGAGACTAAGATCACAGGGAGAAAGAGAAATTCAACCCAAGGATCGAGAGACCCAAGAAAACAAAAATCAGACAATAAAGCTATACCTGTGAATAACACGTTTGATTTTTAAATAATGTAACGGAAATAGATCAATGTACATTAATTTCATCACCCTCTCTTTCTAATGAAGACATACAAATGTATGACTTGCAAGATTATCAAGCCCATTTCAAGTTTGTTATTTAGAAACTTATTGTTCAACAAATACTCAAACTTGAAATTAAATATGAATCTGATATTGAATATTGCCTTCGTTTTGGGAATTATAGTGGCCTTGGTTGTTAAAATATGGATTTGGCAACTGTTGGATTTGACTAAGCGAAATATGGTTTCTTCCTCTTGGTTAGATTTCCCCTAATTTTTGCAGCTTTATTATTTCTTGTACGACTACTGTCCTCAACATCCTTGCCTATTATCAGAACACCTGAATTATATAAAAAGGTTATAAAGCCTATTAAAATTATTATATCATTCTTTTTATTATCTGCCTTGTTATCTATCGATTATATTATATAATTCTACAGCCAATTAGAATTATTATATAACTTTAAAATCATAATGCATTAATATTTCTGTCAAGAAATGTATCCTGAAATATGTCAATTAAATCGATAATTTAGTGCGCCTATTATTGTTTTATGATAAGAGAGGACTATGCCTGTCTGTCGTCTTCTGTAGCCTCTACTATAATTAAATGTATTATTTATAATACAGAACGAGATGGAATACTTGGCGTGATGGTAACTGACATTTTGGCTTTTATACCGTTATCGTTGTTTCCCTCTATCCTTTAAAATCCAATATAATTTTGTAATGAACAATATTTTAACTTTACTCACACCTTATTCAACTTCATTTTTAATAATATTGTCTATTCAAATGTCTTAACTGCACTTTGAATAATGTTATGTACAGTCTACATTCCAAGGAACTAATAATTTATTATTATTCAAACGTTAAATTAATACTATGAATAAGAGGCTGATACTTTCATCATTTTAAGAAGATTTTGTGATTATCAAAAATTTAAGCTTTGTTAATTTTTAGACCTTTATAAGTATTTCTTTTTAGGTTTAATTTTTTTCTTCCCTTCAAGGCCTCATTGGCTATACGGTTTTTTTCCGAGCCAGGCCCTGCTGGGAATTATTGCCGTTGTGAGAAAATCGGTCCTTGGAATTTAAACGCACTAGCTTAGGGTTTTCGTGGAGGAGGGGGGATCGGATTAAACGCGTTAGCCTGATTGATGGTTTAATTATATTATATACTTTTACATACATTTGTAGATATTACATATTAATGATTATAGAATTATCATGATTTTCTGAGGTCGTTTATTCTCTATTGATTTTATCACACTCATATTCTCAGCATATTTTATTGATGTTGATGGCATCCAGTCTACGTCCATTAGTTAATAGATAAAGTGAATTTCGCAAAAAAAAAAAAAAAAAAAAAAAAAAAAAAATCTTCCCCTTATTACCTTTTTATTTTATTTAGTAACACAGTTCTTCTAGCTTCGCCCCTTTCAACGCTTGTGTGATTTTAAATTGTATTGTTCTAGAATTTTTTAAATTGATGTGTCTAGAAATTCTTTAGTTTCCGGCATCACCTCTGGCAGTAGGAATGGATGCTTCGAACTCAATCTTGACTTGCAAATATGGTGACTACTTTTAAAAGGGAAATCAGGCCTGAGTGGGCAGAGGTAAATGAAAAACTCAATTTGAACTCGGGTCTTTCTTTTGTCCCTTCGGCTCTTCATCAACTGTCTTGAGAAAAAAAAATTAAATAGAGCACCCTTTCCCTTTCCTATAAAACTAGGCCCTTTCAGTTCTTAGCTATTTTCTTCCTTACACAATTTGAACTTGCTAATGGACTCCCCAACGGGAGCTATCCTTTTTATAATTTCAGAGTAACTTTGTCATTCTTTTGGATTCAAGTCAGGGTAACTTGATTGGATACATTTTATTTAACTTTAATTATACCGCTTGTCCAATGTAAGAATGATCTAACAAAGAAAAAAAACAACAAAGATTTTTCAGAATAGCGAATTGAAGTTTCTTTTCCATTTCTTTGATATACGTTGCCTGCTTTATTGATTGTTGAAATATTTGAGGGATCATCACTATCGCGGTCTTTCAAAGAGATAGTAGTGGAAAATTGGAAGAAAATTCGTGAAAATTTGTTTATTCTGAGTAATGGTCTAGTCCGGCTTTAAGACGAGTAATATGTTAAACTGGATAAATATACTATTTTCTTTTTACTAATTTCGAATAAATGAATATTATATATTTTACTGATGGATGATTTCTTCGTGTTTTTACACTAAGCTGAATTAATTTTTCAACCATAGGCATTTCATGTACTTAAATATTAAAGCTTCGTATGAAACGTCCAAATTTTACTTGGCTTTATTATTTAAAAAAAATGGAATCAAATTATGTATAACAAAAAATTAAAAAAGATGCTGCAAAACATTTCAACCTGCATTTTTTTTCATAAAAACCTTTACTGAACATTACAGTACAGCTAAGTAATATTATAAAATCAAAATTGATTAATCAATTAATCATTTAAATAAAAGTATCAGTCTAATTAGATGTTATTAGAATTTTAATCCCTATATTAAAAACTTTGATACTCTACGGGCCGTTTCTCCAAAGTTTTTCTTTACTCCAAGTATTAATTTGCGCCTGTCAACTTTTTTATGCTTCTACGTTGAAATATTGAAGTTAATAGCTTATTTTATTTCATGAAAATGTTTCACAATTAACTCTTGGAATACTGTTTTTTTTAATACAAAGACCAAAACTGAAGTTGGTAAATCTTTATGATACAGACACTATCAAAACTTTATATTGCTCCCTCATTCCTCCCATAATTATTATATTTAAAAAAAGTTTCGTTAACGGTTTATTTTTTTCTTTTATTGACGGAATCAAACATTAGTGTTAATAAATCATAATACCATTGGTATGATACCACCATTTTTAGGAGACGTTTATTTCCCATTGATCTTAAAACTTCAAAAATTCCTTTGAAATACAAATTTATTTACGACTTTATTGATATTACCTACCACTACACCAAGTTTTTCTTATTTGTAGCTAGTGTAAGAGTGAGCTCCTTCAATTGAATGTATAGGCAACACTGCAATCCGTTGCTGATGTTCAGGCTTGTGTTAATACCAGAATCGAATTATAATACATCAGGCTATGGGTTCCCTAACTTTTTCGTGTTCCGGCTAACTTTTTATATCAGAATTTTTCCGCAGCACCTCAAGTTACTAATAGTTTTTCTATTCTAGTTAGCAATTGTGTGTAATAAATAATTAAAAATCTCGACTTTAATTTTTCGACTTACAGTAAAACTTTAAAGGCGAATACTTTTTTTTTTTTTGGAATTATTTAAAATACATTTCTGTTGTTTTGATGATCTCTGTATTGGCATTGGACACACGGTTATAATGACTATTCCAGAGTTTGAATGCAGCCAATACACCCACCACGCGCGGTTAAACTGCACATTTAATGTGCTTACTTTGGTTTTAAAATAAATTAAAAACACATTTCAAATTAAAAATTATGGGATCGGTGTTTATTAGAAAAAAATTAAATACTTAGATCTCTTTTATCACCGATTCTTGACGTTTTTCTGGAATGCTGCTCTCTATGAGCCCAAAAATATTTGTGATTTGTTCTTGATCAATTTTCTGAGCCCAGGTGGTAATAAGTAAAATCTATCTTATGCTTTTGAAGATAAGAAAAAGGTCATTGTTTGTTTTTATATCAAAAGTACAAAAGTCAAACATTTGATTTTATTTGAAAGGACTTTAAAAAAAAGGTAAAAAAATTATATATGTAAACATACACTTCTAACTTTAAGTCAATTCCAAACTGCCTACTTTAACCAAGCAACTACTGTCTAAATAATAAGTAAATTAGGGACAGTGAAATATTCTCGTTAACAATTTAACATTTCTTTTTTGTGACAGTGTACTCTTTTAAAGTTCTGATTTTTATAGTATAACATAACTGTACAATATTAAAAACATATATACAATTTTTTTGGGTCAATATCCGGCGGGACAGTTGTCTCACCCCACTCTGTGGGGGTTGGAATCCTTAGGCGGGTTGGCTTTTATTTCTTGGTAGGCCATGTAATAAATCTCGACCTTCCCGCTATGGTTAGATTAAGTTGTTTACATTCAATTTCTCACTGTCTTAAAGTTACAAGGATCACTAAGAGCATATGAATTAAATCCTGTAAAATCTTGAAAAATTTAACAATCTAATTACGAAAAGGCACAGTTTATTTTGTAGAAAAGAAGCAAAGATGTATCTTTCAACTAGGGTCTCCTGGAAAGTTGAAATATTTTATCTATCCTCTTAAGACCTAATGTTACATTTTTTTTTTGCATATCCTAATTTTTTAAACATTATAATTTGTAACTTTCTGTTGCAGCCTGATTCGGAGGGAATGGCGACCGGAGCCCTCGATCCGCTGCCAGGTGCTGTCGGGCCTGGCCAGGTCGCACGACCACACCACCTCCGCAAGGCTCAGGATAGATCCCAAGGTCCTTGTCTTCGTCGAAACCACGTATTCCCGCCTTGGCAGGGATATTGCGGAGCTCCTCGTCTACAATAGGATAAAGTAGGCCACATTCCTTCACATTAAAATATAGTATGCTTTAATACAATAAGTCACAGGTTTGGTTTTGCTTACTGTTTCTTGACTAACGCCATCAATCATAATCGTGATTAAAGGTAGTCACGAACTTCGCCGTACCTCAAGAATTTTACTAACAAAATGAACAACTAGGTTACAGGTGATAACGCTACAAAAGACATGGGTGAGAATGGGTTAAAAAAAAAAAAAAAAAAAAAAAAAAAAAAAAAAAAAAAAAAAAAAAAATCATTAATTCTGCAACAATTCTGATTAGTCTCTTGAAGCTCTTTCCCATTTTAGTTTCGGCAATATTTTTTATTTATTATCAATCCTATGCTCATGTGGTAGTAATGTAAATTTTATAAATATTTTTGACTTGTCCAAAATATGACGTATTCTCTTTTTGTTTTTTGAAATCCTGGTTACGAATTGCTCACCGCAATAAGCCAAGAATCATCGAATAGAATGCTGGCGAAATTAGTAAACGTGTAATCAAGGGTAGAGAACTTCGATTTACCTAAAGAATACAAAACATATAACCTTGTAACAGCAATATATTATTTCAAAACATGATAATTGCATTATTTTTCTACCTAACAATTAGATTATCCACACTCCTATCAATAAGGTCTCCAACCCACTCCTATCTGATTTAATTAGGAATTACTTACATAAATTGAGACCATAAAAAGAAAAAAAAAAGAATGAACAGACATCTCTATTACTTAACTTTCCGAATCTCCACAATATATTAGCCAAAAAAAGAGCAAACGAAATTTAAAATTACTAAAACCTTAAAATTGAAACTATAAAACTATAGTTCATAAATCTTGGGTTTCTGAAGTATCTTCCTTCCCTTCCGATACTGATTCGCATAGAACAGCAGAATGCCTACCGTTACACACCAAACACTTAAAAGCACTCTCGCCTGTAAATGTGCACTTCTTAAGCATCCGAAACACAACTTTTGGTCCTTTTCTCTTCCAACGCAAATTTAAAAAAAAAAATTACATTATTTTGGATTTTATTATTTTAGAAAAACAAATTAAGCATCCAAAATAATTATAATTAATTACTAATATTATTCATTACTATTGGGTATCTTTACCCTACCTAAGATGGATCAGAAGCTAACCGTATGAGAAGTAATTGTGTTGTTTGCTTGTTCGTCTATTATTTAATGTCACTTTATGCTACTGTGGTCAATCCAACGATGTTATAGCGTGAGTTCTAAATTTGGCCTTTCCAGGTGTTATTACGATAGTGATATGTAAGCAGTACCTGTCATCGTGCTGGCTCGGGAATTCCATGTTACGTTCCGAAGGACGGCATAGCTAAGGAATAACATTTTATTATTTATAAAATGTTGTAAAGAGAATAATATTTTATTCATATTAAAATCCTAGGGCCACCTGCCGGGTGACGAATCCGCGAACTTTCAGTAGTTGGCTATACTATCCACTATGCGATGCTATCACTTGTGACCCCAAGGAATATTCCCAAATATATATCTCCGTTGCAAAAAAATTACTCCAGGCCTGTTGATCATTGGTTATTCGATTTCTTTTATTCTTTTGATACAAAGACTCTTTATTTCGGCTGCTGGTTGGAATAATGAAACATTGAGTTAAACTCCACTGAGATGGGGCACAAACGAGCGATGGAGTCGTGTGTAATGGTCGCTCATTATTTGTGTACGGACCAGATCGATTCCAATGAAGTCACCAGCATTGGCTAACAAGTCCAATTCGACTCGACTCACTTCTTCCAAAGACACCTCATTACTCCTTTCCTATCAAATATTCATAACTTCTTTGAACTGAATTATATTAAAATGTAACCTCGCTAATTGCTAATTGTGTGTCGTAATATTTCTCATTTTGTTCTGTTTTAATCTTTCAAATATTCTCATAAGTTATAATTGTGTACCCCAGATAAGTAAAAAAGCACCGTGTACATTCATTTATTGAATTAGATTTAACACTTTGGATTTAAATACCATGATAAATTTTTTTTCTTAACTTGTAGAGACGCTAAATGAACATTTTTCATATTGTTGTTGATGCTGGTAAGTAATTGGAAGTATTTATCATGATATATAAATGTAAAGTGATAAATTTTATTAGATAAAATTTTTTTTTTTGTTTCTCCCCTTCCTCGCCTTTTAGGTTATACGGAGTCTCTCGCTAGTTATTATATCTTCCCTGGTTCCGGGTTTTTAACTGGATATCTTCGGTTTACCGCTCATATGTTGTCTATGGCGCGTATTTCCTAACGTGTTAGGCCACTCGGCCATCCCGCTACTCATTGGAAGTGGTGTTGGTTGCCTTGGGGTACATTATTTGATTTTAATTTAACTTACGAGTTAAGGGTTAAATTGGGGAGCGTGAAATGTTTCCGATCCCCTTAAATTGTTTTGAAAAGGTTAGTTATGCATATGAATTAATGAAGTCAAGTTAGGCGATCTAAGTAAAATACTATTTAATGATAAATACGGCTATTTAAAAATATAACTAAATAATTAATGGTAAATAGAATGGAGGCAGTTCAGAGTAGGGGCGCTTAACGGTTGCTGTTGGTGGACGCTATGGCATTAATATTTAAATCAGATTGAATCATAGGATTTCTAAATCAGCCAAGTCCAGTTTTATAATGTTTCCACCACTGGTCATTAAAATTTATATATTGGTGTTATCAAAGATAAGGCCTTATTTTAATAGGACCATTTTCAATGTGATTTAGGTATCTGCTTTTGGACGAAGCTCTTGCTTATAATAATAGAAAAATAATAGAATTTGCCTAATAATAGAAAAACTATAAAAATGAATCTAAAAATTGGATGGTTTTGGAATTCTACGTCTCAATTAATAGTAAAATTTTATACTCTTTTAAATATTTCTGTTTTGCCGCCTTATTTCTTCGCTGATCCATTATTGCCTAAAATCCATCCCTGGAATGAATTTGAGCCCAATACAAAGCTTTCGATTTATAATCGAATTCCATTCTAATTGTTTGAAAAAAAAAAAAAAAATTAAAAACTCGGAGTCCGTTAAATTTCAGAGTTGTGGTATTTAATTTTTAAATTTTAGGTGGTGCTTAAAATTTCCCTCTTCAGAGTTACTGTTTGTAAGCTACTTTAATTTCTGTTAAATATAACGGAAGGTGTTCTCTTCTCTAAATTATTCTGACATCATTCAGCAACAATCCCCATCGCGTCTTTAGGAATAAAATATATTCGGAAAAATTTTCTTTATTAGTTGATTCAATTCTTGGTACTTTAAAGGAAATCTTACAGTTCGTGGATAACACTTATTAAAAGTTTCACCAATCATCATCACATACCTCATCCACAAATTTTTCAAGAAGAATGTGGAGTACCATTGCTGATGGATTCATTTTTTTACCCTCCATAGAAAAGGGGAGGGTATTGTGTAACCTTATTATGATTGAGTTTTTGGATTGAAGAAATTGTTTATTACATTATTTTATTTTCCTTTTAACTGTAAGGTGCATGGGACTGAAATAGTTGTCCTTCCAGTGTGTCCTCATGGTATTCTTATAAAATACAATTTTGTAAGTCTGATTTTCTTTTTTTGGGCAAGGAAGCTCAAATTAAAAATTCGTTAAGTCCTTTTTTGAACTCCATTCTCTTCGCCCTAATGATTTTCAATATGCTGATAGGTTTATATTGTATCTTGTTTTATTGTTTAAAAATTATTTTTTATTACAATGAGTATCAATTAAAGTTATGACCTATCCTGTTTAAAAAAACATGAAAAACTATATTTCTTTAATGTTTATAATTATTTGATTATTCAATATTCAGTCATCTGACTAACAATTTAATGTCCGAGCAGATATAAGGTAGAAGTGGCTACGAAGTCCCTTCCAGTACTTACTAACTTGGACAAGGGACGATATGGAGTCATTGTTTTTGAGAACCTGCACAAGTACCTGCAAATGGACAAGTGGAATAGGGAGCTCCTGGACAAGTACTGCCGGGAATACAGTGTTGGCATCATTGGTTTCTTGTTAGGTACTGAAGAGCGCCAGGTTCACGCCCAGCTACGTGGCCTCCCCCTTTTTGTACACACCAATCTCAGGCTAAGGGTGAGTTCTCTTTGCTAATGCATATTTTATGTCACTATTTTGAGTACTTTTAGACCTACACTTCAAGATTTATTGTAAATAGTTTCTAACTACTACATTGATTTCATTTGGGAAAAGGATGCTGCTTTAAATGCTGGTTCCCCTATACTAAGACTGACCAGAGCTGGGGAGACAGCATGGGGAACTCTTCCTGGAGAAGACTGGACTGTATTCTCCCCTAACCATTCTACTTATGAGCCTCTAGCTTGGGCGACCAACAATAGTTATAATGAAGAAGGAAGGAACAAGACTCCATTAGTAACTGCTATCCAGGTATAGTTGTGAAACATTAATCCTCTTAATTTTTTTAAATTTTATTTTATAAAAGTATTTTTTCCTACAGTGCTTTCATCAAAGATGAATCAAATCTTCGACATTGCTTGAGTTAATTATTAGTGCCCAGAACTAGTTTTATATTTGTTCTACTACTAATCATTGAAAATTTCAGGATCATGGTGGCTTTGATGGAATACAAAGAGTAATGTTTGGATCTGGACTAAAATTCTGGCTCCATAGGCTTCTGTTTCTCGATGCTCTCTCCTATTTATCCCATGGCCAACTGTCTATATCCCTTGAAAGATATATTCTGGTCGATGTAGATGATATATTCGTTGGAGAAAGAGGGACACGTCTGAGGAGAGAAGATGTTATTGTAAGATTTGTAATTTGTCCCTTTATCTTGTCAGTGTTTGTAATATGTCATACTATTATTTAATCATTATTATTAAATAAATGTCTGTGACTGATTACAGGCACTGTTAAGCACACAGCAAAGAATTCAAGAAATGGTTCCAGGTTTTAAATTCAATCTAGGATTTTCTGGAAAATATTTTCATCATGGTACATCAGAAGAAAATTTAGGAGACGACATGCTGCTAGGTAATCCTTGAATTAATATTTCGATGCTTAATGTGCATTATACCTCTAAATCATATGTTGATGGAGCTACATTTTTTCTCCCAAAAGTCCTGCAACATTTTAATGGACTAAATGTTTCTGACAATTTTAATCATTATTATTCTGATAATTATATTAAATTATTTCCAGCATAACTTCGTCATTTATAAAATAAATTTAAATAAATAAGTTGGACCTATTGGATATTAAGTGTGATTAAAAAAATAAATTTGTATATATATTTACATATGGGACGTTCTTTTACAAACCGAACACCTTTCTGACCGACACATTTTAGATTTAATTGAAACTTTTTTTTACGGGTTCTATATCGAAAAAAAAGAGATACGTGTAAGAGGATTTTTTTTTATTTTCGATATTTTGAAAAATAAACAAGATCGAAAATTCGTGAATTTGATGATTTATCGGTAATAGCCTATTTTTCAAAAATTCATAACTCCGGTTCTGTTTAAGCTAAAAAATCTAATTTTTTTTTATTTTGAAGGTAAAAAGACAAGCTTTAAGAAAAAAATACTTTCAAAAGAGATTGTCGAAAAATTCAAATTGTTATTAACAATTTCAATGTTTAAATCGGTTTTTAACAGTGGCCCCACCCATGAATCAACTTTTTACTATTTTTATCGTATTCTGCGTCAAATTTTCTATCGAAAACGCTTTTAAAAACGATGGAGAAGTTATTTTTACTGTAAGAAAAAAATTAATTAATTTAGCGCGGTACGTCACATCGACAAGTGGGTCACATTTTACGGCTCATATTCTTGTTTTACACCGTTTATCTCTTAAATACAAATAATTGTTTCATTGTTTTAATTAAAAAACATATTTTAGTAGCCAAGAAGATGGGAAAAAATAGAAAAAATACATTAATAAAAATAAATAAAAAACATTGTTGAAAATGAAATTTTTTTATTCAGATTTCGATAATGCATTAGTTAATAAGAACAATATTTGGAATGTTTACATACAATATTTAAAAATAAGACAATGTTTACATTTTCTGTTCAAAATTTTTTACAATATCCTTTTTTTCGCTAGATGAAAACCGTTTTGCTTCCAATTGCTGTAAAGAAATCGGATTAATACAATGATATTTTAAAGTTTCTTTTATTGTTAAAGCTTTTTGGAAACGTTCGGACAATTGTTTTTTTTTCTCATTTGTATTCTTATGCTAAATCAATTAATTTTTTACCGGAGTTATGAATTTTTGAAAAATAGGCTATTACCGATAAATCATCAAATTGTCCGAACGTTTCCAAAAAGCTTTAACAATAAAAGAAACTTTAAAATATCATTGTATTAATCCGATTTCTTTACAGCAATTGGAAGCAAAACGGTTTTCATCTAGCGAAAAAAAGGATATTGTAAAAAATTTTGAACAGAAAATGTAAACATTGTCTTATTTTTAAATATTGTATGTAAACATTCCAAATATTGTTCTTATTAACTAATGCATTATCGAAATCTGAATAAAAAAATTTCATTTTCAACAATGTTTTTTATTTATTTTTATTAATGTATTTTTTCTATTTTTTCCAATGAAACAATTATTTGTATTTAAGAGATAAACGGTGTAAAACAAGAATATGAGCCGTAAAATGTGACCCACTTGTCGATGTGACGTACCGCGCTAAATTAATTAATTTTTTTCTTACAGTAAAAATAACTTCTCCATCGTTTTTAAAAGCGTTTTCGATAGAAAATTTGACGCAGAATACGATAAAAATAGTAAAAAGTTGATTCATGGGTGGGGCCACTGTTAAAAACCGATTTAAACATTGAAATTGTTAATAACAATTTGAATTTTTCGACAATCTCTTTTGAAAGTATTTTTTTCTTAAAGCTTGTCTTTTTACCTTCAAAATAAAAAAAAATTAGATTTTTTAGCTTAAACAGAACCGGAGTTATGAATTTTTGAAAAATAGGCTATTACCGATAAATCATCAAATTCACGAATTTTCGATCTTGTTTATTTTTCAAAATATCGAAAATAAAAAAAAAATCCTCTTACACGTATCTCTTTTTTTTCGATATAGAACCCGTAAAAAAAGTTTCAGTTAAATCTAAAATGTGTCGGTCAATTTTTGTCCAAATCTGTTCGGTTTGTAAAAGAATGTCCCATATATGTTTTGTAAATATATGTAAATAATGCCCTTCAATTTTTTTTTCTCCATAGTTTGATATTCTGTTTTAGAAAATCTTGATAAATTCACCTGGTTTAGTCATATGTGGAATCATCAACAGCCACATCTCTATGAAAATCAAACACAGCTAGAATATGACATGACATTGAACAGGAATTTTGCTAAAGTGAGTCACTTAATATTAAAACTTCACATATGCATGCATATGTTGTGTATTATAATAATATTTCTGATGAAGCAATGAAATTATTAGATGAAGTATTATTTGGTTTGCTATATACTTTGAATCAAGAAAAAGAAAAACTTGACAATTCTTGATTTTTTAGAGATCAGTCCTAAGTTCAGTAATGGAAACTGAGGTCATATAAATGTTAAAAATACTCTTACAACTAGTGCTCTGTTTTTAAAGAATTATGTCAAATAAATGAAAAGGCCCATCAATAATTTGAACCATTCTGAAATATTTTTATTTATTATTGAATATTCCTGATTTCGAGCCCTATATTCAATTTAAAATAAAAATCAGTTTTACTGTTTTTATCTTCTGTTGAATTTACTTTCTTTTTAAACACTTATGATCTGATTAGTTGAATCAATTACATAATCAATATGTTGGTTAGGTTTACAGATAATCAGTCAAAGTTTCTTTCTTTCTAAAAAAAAAAAAATCAGTGTTTTATTTTTCCTGAAATTACAATAACTGATTTTCTATAATCTTGACACGCCTCAACTATACCTGAAATAGTCAATTGTTCATCATCTCTGTAATTAATTTGATGAAACATTATAGTCTTTTTTTTTTTTTTTTTTTTTAAAGGAGCACGGCATACCAGTGGATTCGGGCTACTCTGTCGCCCCCCATCATTCTGGCGTATATCCTGTTCATGAACTTCTTTACTCTGCTTGGAGACACGTCTGGGGTATCAGGGTGACATCAACTGAGGAATACCCTCACCTAAGGCCTGCTCGCCTTCGTAGGGGTTTCATTCATAGGGGAATCATGGTATGTGAATGAATGTGAAGAAACAACATTATTATGTTCCAATTATGGAGTTCAGGCTGAACCAACAATATTTTTCAGGTTCTTCCTCGCCAAACATGTGGCCTATTCACTCATACAATACTAATTGATCGCTATCCTGGAGGAAGACAAAAATTAGATGAGTCGATTCAGGGAGGAGAACTATTCCAGACTGTTGTTTACAATCCTGTAAGTATTGTAATTATTTACATTACAATATCATACATTATTTAACATCATTGTTATCATTTTGCATAGCGCTTGCAATATGGATTGTCTTTTAAAAGTATTGAGTAATTATTCTAATCTTAATTGAAGGACAAAACTATGCTGTTTATAATTAAGATATACTATGATGCCATCATTTATATTTTTCAATAGTTTAATGAAATAAATGATAATATTTTGTGATATGTTCCTTAAGGTTTCGATATTTTTTTGACCTTGGGACTTCTTCTGGCGATCGAACTGTCATCTGACTGTCATATCACAAGTATCAAACAACAAAATATGATATTTTGTTCATGACCTGCCTTATTTTACCTTAACGTAAAGAAGGTGGACAAATTTGTCCTTCAACTATCTACTCTTTCTAAAAAATATGCGAGAACTCATAGCTGATTTGACTGAGCAGTCAGCTGCAGAACTTAAGGTTTATCATATGAATATCCACTGATATGTCCCAAAAGTCGTTTCCTAAATTTTTCTAATTAATGCAGTACACTTTCATGGTCAAAAACACCTTAACCTCTGAATAATTTTATTTGGATTATTATAATTATTAGTTTCTTGTTTTACTACTATTAATAAACTAAGATTTTTTGCATGGTTCCAGTGTTTAAAAATTGTTTGTTTGAAATACTTTTTACGCTAGCTGTAATTCTTGAGGATATAATAATTTTAATTATCATTTCAAATTAAAGAATAAAAAATAATTTTAATATCATTTCAGGTAAAGACATATATAATTCCTCATCCTACAGACCAATTAGCCTCCTCCCAATATGCTCCAAATTATTAGAAAAATTACTAGACAAAAGATTAGTTGACATACTGACAGACCAAAAAGTGTTACCTGATCACCAATTCGGCTTCCGCACTTACCATTCGACGATGCATCAACTACACAGAGTTACTGACTACATTTCAGGAGCTCTAGAACAAAAACTATATGCAACTGGAGTATTTTTGGACGTTGCTCAAGCGTTTGACAAAGTCTGGCACTAGGGTCTTCTCTTTAAACTCAAGGCCATATTAACGTACACTTATTATCTTATCCTACAATCTTTCCTCTTCGATAGATTTTTCTCTGTTCGGGTTTCTTCAATTCAGGGTTCGGAAATTTCTTCAATTTATCCAATCTTGGCGGGAGTACCCCAAGGCTCAATACTAGCACCTTTACTCTATATCATCTACACGCACGACATACCTATTAACATTGACTGCAACTTACGCTGATGATACAGCAATCATCACGAAACATCAGGACACAACACAGGCTTCTTTTACATTACAACATCACTTATACAAGTTACACGATTGGTTTCAACTATGGAAAATTAGACTCAATCATGACAAATCAAAACACATTACATTCACGCTTAGAAAACATACCTGCCCCCCAGTTTATATTGACAATAACCAAATTCCACAGACGGACACAGTACACTATCTGGGACTCACTTTCGACAGAAGGATGACATGGGGCCCACATGTTAAAATGAAAAAAAGGACTCTTAACAAAAGACTCAAGCTTCTCTACCCACTACTTTCTAAATCATCAAAACTGAAACTGAAACAAAAACTAAATACGTACTCGTACTTACTCAAACCCATATGGACATATTCCTCACAGATTTTCGGCATTGCTAAAAAACTTCTTACAAAAACTTACAAACTTACAAAAACTTCAAACGTTTCAATCAAAATTGTTACGACTCATTACAAAAGCACCTTGGTACGTGACTAACAAAACTTTACATACAGACCTCCATGTAGTAACAGTCGACCAACACATAACGACGCTATACAAATGATTTTTTACTAATTTAAACGGACATCCAAATACTTTAATCAGTAATATGGCTGACATAAGCATGGGTACGAGAAGACTAAAAAGGCGCTGGATGAGAGATCTGCTCTCATAGACAACCGAGAATTTGACATAGACATAGACAACCGAGGTAATTGACTCAAGCCAGGAAGGGGGTACTGCTGGGTGCTTTCCCTCCTCATGCCTGACATGTCATTAAACCTATTACCACCATCTCATTCGCTGATTGTCAGCACCTTGCTGACAGGTGCGGATTAATAATTAAAGTTAAAAAAAAAAAAAAATATCATTTCGAATTACAGAATAAAAAATAATTTTAAATTAATTCTTTTACAGATAAATATTTTCATGAGTCACATGTCAAATTATGGCAATGATAGGCTTGCTCTGTATACATTTGAATCGGTAATAAAGTTTTTGAGATGTTGGACTAATTTAAAATTATTGAGTGCCCCACCATTGACACTTGCAGAAAAATACTTCAGCCTCTATCCAGAAGAAGCTGATCCCGTGTGGGGGGTAAGTTGCATTATTTATAATTGTCTGAAATATTACTATCTACCTTTTAATTTTTAATTAAATGATTGTATTTAAATTTTTCCCAATATATTTTTTTTTTCTTGTTTCCCAGAATCCTTGCCATGATCCTCGGCATATAAAAATTTGGTCTCATAACAAAACGTGTGAGCAGTTACCTCGATTTCTAGTTATCGGGCCTCAGAAGACTGGAACCACTGCCCTCTATACATTTCTTCTTATACATCCAAACATCTCCAGTAATATAAACAGCCCTGAAACCTATGAAGAAATACAGTTTTTTAATGGAAGAAATTATTACAGAGGCCTCTCCTGGTATGGAAATTCATTTGTTTGGTGATGAGTTAATTATCTAGTTTTAAAACATTAACTTAGTTTTAATTATTTCAATTAATTCCACTTAAAACAGATGAATTAGTTTGAGGAAAACAATTAATTTATCAAATAAAACATAAAAGTCACTATAGTTTAATTAATTTCTAAATTGAACTAATTCATTCTTATTTAAAAATCTTATTTATATTTAGTTTAAATTTCATTTCAATATGTTTGCACTTAATAGGTACAGTTTTTTAAGCATCTTTGAATGCATTACAACCTTGTTTATTCCGATCAAATTAGTTGACATTTTTATTGTATTAAATGTTCAGATAGATAAAAACCGTTGACACTGATTCCTAGAATATGATTGTTATTTCACCAAAAATACTTTTATTTTATTATAAAGTCAACAACCAGATTAGTAATAAAAACTATAGTTGATTGTGCTGTGCTCAAATGCCAAACGTATTTGAAAAAAAAGACCGTGGATTTCTTTGAAATTAAATGATGTGAATTTTTTTTATTTTATGAATTTTTTAATAACCATTCTATGAAATCTTTATAGAAACATGATTTTTTTATCATAATTAAAATTCGCTTATTTTAATTATTGTTTTTACTATCAATATTTCGGATTATTCGGATTGCCTTTGTTCTATGTTAGCCCGTTTAAACAGGGTTGTACTATACATCTATTTTTGTTTACTTTCTTTTCACAAATAAATTTTTTTTATATTTTAGGTACATGGATTTTTTTCCTATTGTTAAAAATAATTCAGCACAATATCTCTTTGAAAAATCAGCTACATATTTTGATGGTGAGCTTGTACCAAAAAGGGCTCATGCTTTGTTACCTCAGGCCAAATTAGTAAGTTAGCAAGAGTAGTTTTTCAACATCTGTACAATCTTTATACCACTTTATGAAATACCTAAGAATAATTATACTGAAGAGATATCATTAACAGGTCTTTTCCTAACAGGTTACCATTCTTATTTCACCAGCAAAGAGAGCTTACAGTTGGTACCAACATATGAGGGTCCACAAAGATCCAATTGCATTGAATTACAGCTTCTATGATGTCATATCTGCTTCTGACACTGCCCCCAAAGTGCTTAGAGATCTTAGAAACAGGTAAGACTTGGCTGCTTCTTTTGTAAGAGGAAGAGGAGGAAATAATTTATTTCTTTATTTTTTACTCTACCTATTATTCAATAGGTATAGTAACAATCCAGGTAATGCCTATTTCTACTTCTGGAGCAGACTAGATAGTAAATGGCTTAGGAATAAATTATTCATACTTCATTATATTGAATAAAAAAAACTTAAATAGATCAGTGGAGACATCTTATAAAAAGGACACCTCCCCCCCGCCCCCAGAAAAAAAACACCATACTGATTTCATATTTTCAGTGCTGGAAGTAGAGTTAATATCCTAAAAAACAAAAACAAATAAATATATATTGCGGATACTAGTCAAAATTTTGTTCTGCAATGAAATATTACGTCATTCTATTTATTTAAAAATCAATGAATCATGGCCAATTCACTCTGGCCATCATTGCTAGTTTAACCTATTTAATTTAAAAATGGCCTGGTAGAGGATATAGAAACACCCCTTTTGCATCATATTGCCTAACACCTGACTTAGTTTATGATGTGCTTCTCTCCAATAAAACCTTACTTGAGGCCATTTTGCGTACACATTTTTAAAGCATAACAAATATATGATATATTTAATAACTTATTTATTAGTGTTAACTATAAAAAATCTATCACTCACTGATTGACATTACTTGCCGTCATTGGATATTAAGTTTGGGGAGGTGTTCTGACTTGTAAAATACCTCTTTTTCAAAATCCTAAATGATTAAACATTTTTCTTGGTTATTCTGACATGGACCCTTCACTGTATGAAAACCACCTCATCTTCTTTTTCTATTAACACTTATGATATGCAGCTCTTTTAATTTAGAATTTATCTTATCCAATATCCACTTTTATTCTTTTATTTATCTATAACATATAATAATTAACAATTACTTTGTTGTTGCTAGGTGTTTGAATCCAGGAAAATACTCGCAGCATTTGGAACGTTGGCTGCAGTACTATTCGCCACAACAATTACATATTATAGACGGTGAGCAATTACGCTCTAACCCGATTGAAGTGATGGACCATCTTCAAAAGTTTCTCAAAATCACTCCTCTATATGACTACTCATCTCATCTTAGGTATTTGATGTTATTATATATTGTAAAATCATTTGTAGGTGATTGACTAATTTTCATTTTGAACTAAATCACATCCTTCACGTACTCTGAATTTTAAGGTAATATGTCTGATAAGGGCCCTGTCTGGTTAAAAGGCGAAATGCCCCCAGGGAGATAAATGGCTGTTGATTTTCTCATATTGCACACTTGGAAGAATACTGGTTTATAGAAAAATAAAAATCACCTACCAACACAAAATTCGGATTCAGAATTTCACAGAGCTTTTGCGAATTGCATTCTCAGTGCTCATTTTTAGGTCCAAAATAAAATATCGACCTAAACGTACTGATTCAACGGATCGAAACGAATCAAATTGGGTTTTGTAAATTGCGATACGAGCATTAAGATCCAGTTTAGTTCATATGAACTAAACTGGGATTGGTGTTTTAAAGCCCTAAAACCTCCCATTTTTGAGATAACGCCTGGGTTAGGGCCCTCCGCCGCACTTGGTCAACTACTTATTGTATTACGTTACAGCAAGTGTTAGGTCCTGTCGGGCTTAGGTTCTATAAATGTTGTTTCGTCTGATTTAGACTTAAGTGTAGCGTTGGAAAATTGCACTCTCACAATTAGCAGTTTCCTGATTAATCGATTCTTCGGATAAACCAACGGACGCTGTAAAAGATAAAAAATTATTTTTAAAATCAATAAAAGCATTTATAACTTCGTCATATTCTCAATCACTGGTCAAAAATGTTGTTAAAATTTGTATTAGGTTGTGGTTCGATAGATCTTAAATAAATTAAAATGTAGGCAAAAAGGCTTTTGTCTTTTATTTTTTGACCGAACTCCAGTAAAACGAATCTCTTCGAAGTTAAATTGATTTTGAAACGAAATCCCTATCCTCCATTCATTTCATTAAAAAAAATTAAAATTAAGAAATAGCTTCCTATATTTCGACAAGACCGACGAAATGAAATTAAGGTGCGTTTAAACGAAAAAAAAATAAAAGATTTGATGAAAACTGAATAGATTGATAGTGTAAATTTTCGTAAATTGCTAAATAAAATTGGCCCAAAAAAGTTGTCTTTAAATAATATCTTAATAGCCTTTGTAAAATAGGTATTGAGTTGTATTTGGGTTTTATCTCAATATAGAATTTATAATAATATTTCTTTTTCTTTTTTTTTTTTTTTTTTACCCTTTTCCGGATTGACCGGCTCTCTCGCTTAAACGGCAATGTATCCGTTCCGACGAGGACGGATAAGTGGGAGTCTCCTGTAGTCATTGGCGGATCCGGGGGGGGGGGGGGGTGCTGTGTAGGCTGGAATGTTGTGTTTTTTAAAAACTCTTACATTATTTAGTTCCAATAAAATAATTAAAGAGTAATTTTTACTAAATATTTTAAAAATAGGTACCATTGAAAAGTTATGAGCACCGCTTGATAATGAGTTGAACTGATCAAAATTTGGATAACTTTTTTTTGTTTCCCCCCTTTCCCCCTTCCCTTCCTGGCCATGTTTGTAATATATGAGAGATGAGCTTCTCTTGTGGTCAACCTATTCTCAGGTAGCTTTAATCAACCTATTCTAACCATGGTGGGAAGGTCGAGATTTATAATGGAGCTAGGCTCAAAAATGTGAAAGTGGGTCACACTCGGCCATCCTGACTCTGACTTCCAGTTAAGAAGGTTAAGTTCGCCCTAGAAGGTAAGGGTGGATAAAGTGCAATATTTGAGTAAGCTATCGGTAGCATCAAATACCAAGACCACTTTGGGTCGTGGCTGGGAGAAAATGAGCAATCTGATCAAATGTGCTTGAGCAAAAGTTGTGAAGGCTGGTCTTTAGAAATAGAACCCTCTACCTTTAATAAGAGCCTTTAATTAGAACATTTTTATATCCATGTGGCTTTCTTTGATTGCTAAGTACATACCCATGTCGTTGTTATTAGTAATTATTTCGTTCCTTATTACCTTTAGTAAATATTCCTACGTTTATATCACAGAAAGAAATCTGAATTACGGAATTATCTTTTATCTGTGGCTAATTAATTATCTATTATTTGTAATTTATAACATTTATAGTTTTCTAGTGAAAGTAAATAATTAATTAACTGTTTTTCAATTATTTATAAAAAAATAATAACTACTGTATTCAATTATAGGTATGATATCAAGAAAGGATTCTTTTGCCAAGTAATGTCTCACGATCGTACTAAATGTCTTGGTAAAAGTAAAGGAAGAGCATATCCTCAAATGGAAGAAAGGGCTTACAAATTACTACAGGTATATGCGATAAGTTATTGATTTCTTTATGGAATAGAGAAATTGATTATAATAAAATCTATTCACAATAATAATGACTATAATGAATAACTTTCCTTCCTTACTTACAACTTATGGTGCACTATCCAATATAAAAGTTGCTTTTTGTATTTCTGCTGTGCATGTATGTTTCCTTTTTATTTTATAGTTGATACTAAAGTCAAATACTTAACAAACACTTTTAAAAACATGGATTTAATTAGTAATTTTGCTAATACTGGTCCTGGATTTAGACAATCATTTGAACAGCACTGTGAAATATAAATAACTTGAAAATTGCTCATGCAAAATTTGACCTGATTGTAATTCTTTTCTTACTTCATTACTAGTAGTTGGAAAGTAAAAAGCATTAACAGCACACCTGCAAAATATAATTTCTACTGAAATCATTGTGATTTAAAAGGATATTTGGAATAAATGGACTACAGCTTTTCATAATTGGTACTGTAATTAGCCATATGCTGTTCACGAAATAGACTAGACTGTCCTACTGAAAAATTTTTTTGTAATGTTTTGTAATTGTTTTGTTTCAGAGATATTACCTTTCACACAATACAGCCCTAGTGAAATTGCTGAAGAGGTTGGGCCTTAGATCAGTCCCCCAGTGGCTGAAGGAGGACCTCAGTGACTTCCTTCCTGCCTGACAGTGGGAAGACCTGCCCTGCCCTGAGGGAATGGTGCCTTGATCAACTCAATTCATTGCCCCTGCCTCATTTCTCAGCCTAGCAATGTTAATATTGTGTTTAGACAATTCTACTTTAATTCAAGAAAGTCATTTATATTTTTCTGTGGCTTCATTGTGAATACTAAATATTTCTTCCGATTCTTTCCAAAAATTTTTCTGTATTACTAGGTTGTTGACATATTATATTTTTCTTGCCCAATAATACGTATCATTAACATGAGCTTAACTTATTTCATTGAAAAATATTTTCAACCTCAATTTGATTTTAAAAATTATTAACTATATAATTTAAACTCATTTAATAAAATTAAATTAAAATATCGTAACTTTTAAATGGTACTTCAATTTCTCCTATTTAATTTATTAATTTTTTCTTTTAGTACCACATATATTTATGTCATGTTGGGAACTGTTAATGGCATTGATTATTATGTTGCAATGGAAATTGTTTCCATTATCATTAATGAGGGTCAGAGAATCAAGTTATTAAACAGATTGTTTGTTTTACCTTGATCCTGAAAAGATGTAATTATAATGTAAGTACTTATGTATGAAATTATGTTCAAAAATAGTTTGAATGATATATAAAAGACCTATCTGTTTAATAAGTAATTTTTTTTTTCAAAATAATCTTAGAACAATATATTATTTTGGATAAATTGGCAACCTTTATCGCTGAGAGAAATGGAAACAATATAAGTATCCATGCTTAGAATCCTGAAAATTACACTGTTAGCAAATCAAGCATTGTTTATTACTAATTCATGCCTGAAAAATTTTAAAAAGCAGGAAATGTTTTAGACTGATGAATAGATTAACTTGTTTTTCTAAACATGGGCTTACCACTTTCAGCCACTCCTGAACATGATCATTGTTGATATATTTGGATCAAGTTGTTATACTTAATAGCAGGCTCATATCAGAAACTATTCCAAATCATTACTATCTCATTTTTTGTTACCAAATTCCATTTTGGATGATATTGAGGATGGAAATTTTTATTACATTTAAATTTATAATTTCTAAAACTTAATTTTCTATTGGTGAATTTATTTTTTCTTATATTCTGCTTAGCATAATTAATTTTTTTTTTATTATTTATAAATGAGAGGTTATCTACAACTTGAATAATAGTTTTGATTTCTTCCGATTTTTTCCATATATAGATCGAAAATTATTAATTCTGAAATCATGTTTTTATTTTAATGTACTTTGTTATGCCAGTAAATTCGGGTTAGTCTATAGGAAATCAACCTTTCCTCGTTTAGACTATTCAAATTATTTGTTTATTTTTACACTCAGGCAAAAACAGTTTACCTAGGTATATTGTCCTGAGTTCCTACGGGACATATGAAGAAAATTTCCATTTATTATTCCTAATTTTTCATTGCCTTACATTCTTTTTTTAACCGAAATTTGTGAAGTATGAAGGTGCGAAATATGAAGGTACTATTATTTATTATTTCCAAGATTTAGTTGCGCCAAAATTTAATAGTTCGACTTAACTATAACATCTTAGCATACTTAAAATGAATTATGATTTATTTGTGCCTTTTCTATTTTCCATGTAAATGTTACTATTTCGACCAGCTCTAGCCTAGAATTCATAGATTTCACTTTTAAGCCTAGAATTAAGGAGAACTTTTGGACAATACTCTTCTTGTAACTCATATCAATTGTATATAAACATATATATATATATATATCATTAATAGGTGTGGCCTGGTTCATTTGTAACCCACCTCTCTTAATAAATATAGTCATACTGTTTTATACCTGGAATATAAATTTTTATTGGTTTAAGAAGTACTGTTTTTAATGTACTTTTATATTATATATATAAATGTATAAAGAGACTTGTTAGTAAATGTGATAGGTGTTTATACTCAATATATATATTGAGTGTATTGTTATTTTTAATTTTGGTTTTAATATTTAAAATCAGAAAAAAAATTATATATGTAAATGTTTGTAATAACTGCCCAAACTGTAAATATTTTTTTCATAGCAAACATTTTTTTACTCATTCCTGCCATTCAAGTGTGCTACTTTAAGTGTATAGAGATATCAGGGTGGCATCTTGACTTTTTGTACCTAAAAAATGCAGCCCGTTCTACCTATTGTCAATTTTTTCAATACCATTGTCCAAGTTACCATGTTTTTCTTACCTTAACTAAGTGGTACATGTCATTGTTCCACATGCTCTATATTTTGCAAAATGTTATAAAAAATAAAATTGTATTTTGAGAGATGAGAGTGTGCATAGGAGGTTTTCATAGCTTTACCTATTTAAATTTGTTCAAAGGAAGGATCTTCATTTGTATATATTTTTAAAACGTTACTAGCTTTTTTTTCTCTTGAGAGGTGAAACCTTGAGGTGTTTTAAAGTAAAAAATATTTTTCATTATGCTAAAAAGTAATTTAAAATTCTATTGTTAAAAAATCACAAAATGTTTGAATGAGTAAAATTGTTAATATCATATTTACTTTAATATAGAAACAACCTCCTTTTGTCCTATCAACTGAAGTTTGGCACCAAATAATTTCAATTTATTGTAATATAAATTGTATTTTTAATGTAAATTATATTACTTATCCATAAACCCTTTTCAAAATCCCAAACTCTGTATTCTTTTGGTTCAGGTAAAGTAGGGAGTTATCAGGGTAGGTTTTGAAGCTAGAATGGGAGAGAATCCATATTTTTTTCATTTGGTTTGAAGTTTTTTGTTTTTAGTATCACATCAAATACTGATAATTAAAGAAAAAAAATTCATTTTGGAATAATTTAAAAAATATTGAAAAATAAAATATTCTGAATAAGTAAAATTTTATTTAGTTGGTATTATAAAGAAAAACGAATGCTGCCTGTAAATTATGGTTATTAAGTGCAATCATTTATATTTATTATTAAGTCGTATTTCTGAAAAAGGCCTGATTTAGGTCTAAATTTAATCAATCTTTCTTTTTGTCTCAACATTATATTTTGTGACTGAACAATATTCACTGTATATTTTATTTTTTGACCTGTTTAGAATAAAAACAAATTTTATCTGACTAAATACAAAAATATATTCTAGTCCAGAATTGTGTACATATTTATTTACTTAGTTACGATATGCTTTTTTAAATATATTTTTTACTTAATATATATTTTGATTTAAGTTGTAGTCATTCTGATAATTCAAATAATACAAATTGAACTTAAGTTCTTATGTAAATTAAGTTGCCAGTGTATATAACAATGCTTTCATAATTAAGATGGTATTTCGGGCAGCATTTTGAAGATGTTAATACTGTGTATTATTCTGTTTTCTTATGTCAATACTTGTCTATATGTAGTATAATTAAATATATATGTATAATTGGTGACCATGAAAAACCCAATTTTGGGTAGGGTATGTAACACTATTCTCTACTTCTTTATTAACTTATTTTTTATTTATAATTGTATATATAAATGGAGGAATATTTTATTAAATCAACTACTAAGGTTCATAAATTTACTGCATCATTTAGGATTATGTTTTTGTTGTCCATGGGAAACGCTGTCAATTTGTATTATATAAATGAAACAGTTTGTCTTCTTGATAAAAACATTTTCCTCTTTTTGATACCTTTCTTTTTAATTTGTTGTTAATTTAAATGCAAAAATATTTTAACAAAATATGTGATGCAGACATTTATGAAACCTGTTAGTATAATTAAGGTCTGATAATTGAATTAATGTACAATGTTGTTCTTTTTTTAATTAAATGCCATAAAAACGGTTAGTCATACATAGTTGAAAAGATGTTTAAATGTATAATATGAAAGTATATATATCATATGTTTAGTGTATGTATATTGAGTATACATACAATAAAATATTAATTTTTAATTATTTTTTCTTGAAATCCCTTGCTAATTTTCCTGGTTTATACTTTATCATTTAAATATCAAAATAGTGCACTCAAAAATATACCTATTAAAATTTTAATTATTTAAACTCCTTGGTATTTGGCTAGCTAGGATAAGCTCTGCGAATATACCCATAACTCCCGAGCCATTGTTTTGCATTAGCCTTATTGGAATGACTGATAAATGAAATGAAACACTATATCTCTCCAGTCTTTTCTTAGATGGCCACTCAGTCAAAAGCACATGACCAAAAGATTAACAAAAAGGGATTTAAAGTAGTTTTGGCTTTGAATGTCCAAATAAAATTTATAGATTTTTATTAAATAACCAATTTACCTTTACTAAATTAGTAAATAATACTATATTTGGATCAGTATTTAATGGAGAATAATTCGGGTTTACATTATTGATGCAACTCTCATGTCCTAAAAATCTGGGTATCATTAGTCAATAGCTTTTTTTTTTTAATATATAATGATTATTTATTTAGTTTCAACAAACAATAATCGATCGATATTGATATTTAAAATATTTATGATGAAATTCCTTTATGTTTAAAAAAAACAAATTGAGAGGTGATTCAACCTTATATAAGCTTACAATGCGTTCAGATTAAGGGTGTAATAATTTGGATAGTTATTAGGTTTAAGGTATTAAAAAATTTTCTTGAATAGATTTACATGTTCTTTTGTGTCAAGCCAAAAAATTAAATATTTAATGTAGCAGTGTAAGAGTCCTGAAAATAACAAGCACTAGTACTTTTTACTAGTTACTAGTACTTTTTAATATATATATATATATATATATATATATATATACATATATATACACATATATATATAGTTAAGTGAAAGTACAAAGTACTATACCTAACTATATATATATATATATACATATATATAGTTAAGTGAAAGTACAAAGTACTAGTGCTTGTACTTGGTATTTTATGATCGTGTAAAATTTTGACTTCCAGTTTTTGGGGTCCCCCGAGTCCAATTACCAAGTTCCGCAAAATGGTCAGTGTGTGTGTGAACAGACTAGCTCAAAAACTCGCTATTTCAGGTACAAACCTGAAATTGGGTATTTTGGCATATATATGCCTGCGATGTGCCAGCAAATATTTCATCAAAATCAGGCAAATGGAGGGGACACTTTATTGTCATAAATCTTGTCTCATTTTTTTTTTCTCAAAAACGGCTCTGTCGATTAAAGTTGTGATGTTTAATGAGAATCAAGTATTCTTTAATAACAGGTAAGTTTTATCATCATAAAAATGTTCGAAGGGGGCTTAAATAGTGAAGGAAATTTTTTTGTTTTCCTATAAAGTACCTTTGATTTTGTTTATATGGAGAAATTAACTGTCCCTCGTTATGCCTAAAAATAAGAAATGAATCAATATGAAAAAAATTGATAAACAAGTAGAGTAGAAAAAAAGAAAAATGTTAAATTGGACAACTCTTAAAACAAGTTGAGCCCACGCATGCGCAGTACGCCTTTAATGACAGATTATTGTTTATAAGTAAAAGCGTTCTCATGGGAAAGAGTTGTCAGAGTGTTTTGGCACATAATGGAAATTAGTTGTTTCTATGGTAACTAAATGAAGTATTCAACAACTGAATAGAGAATTATAAAATCAGACACGATGGAGTATTATGCTTGCCATACCGTATTGTCACAATTGAAATTTTGGCTGTCACTCGCGGACATATACGTACATGTACAAAATCGAGCGTAATCACGGCTCTAAGGGTAGAAGCTAACTATCGGTGATGGAAATCGGATGAGGCCAAAAATAGGGGGGTAGGTGCAGGCATACTTTTAAAATTGGTGTAAAAATTGTTTCAAAAACGTTTAGATCCTTCGAAAATCAATACTAAAAGATTCCATTACTTACCAAAAGCGGTTCCATTCAATCCTTTTTTGATCAGTCCTGAAAAATTGTTGAAAATGGATGTAGCCGGTTTTGAAACCAAATGCCTCATTTAAGGTATGAAAAAAATATGGTATAAGATAATCTTTAATTAATTATATTTTAGATTAGAAACTTTAGTTCCATAATAGATTTCTGAATGCAATATAAAGTGATTTTAGAAGAACAGTAAATGTTCTCAGTTTCCAGAAAGGCATAAGAGACAAACTTTACAATGAGACATAAGTCCACCTTTTATTGATTCACCTTCACGATATATTTACAAAAAGTAACTCGCAGTAAAACACAATAAGGCATTAAAAAAATTGTCAATTGATGAAATTAGGATTTTGTTATGTCCCTTAAAAAAATAAATAAATTATAATGAGTCAAAAATTACTGTAAGTTAAGTTCATAAGCTCATACTTTTTATGAAATGGAGACCGATGAGTGATTGATTTTGACTGAGTGGTGTCAAAAGAAAGAGATTCGCAATAGAAGAAAAATTGATGAATCTAAATTGCATTTTTAAAATTTACTATACATCTTTCATAAAAGCAAGTCAAACTAGCGAGAGATATAGATACTCCAAAAGTAATAAGACACCCTCCTCTTCTAAGTGGATTTTCGTGCAGCCTATGTCAGCATAATTTGAGAGGAGCTGTATGACGGTATGATTGCCCTAAACATACTTGAGGAGCTGGTTATGAACCATGTAAGCTTAATAATGAAATTTATTCCATGCTCAGTGAGTGTCTGAAGCTACATCTCATTTTTTTCACAGTGATTCAGAAAGGTGATTGCTTGGCTGACTTTTTGCTTAGTATTGCAAAAGCAGATCAATTTTTTTGTTTGTTATCTTTATTGGCAACAACTGCTTTGGTTAATTACATTAATTTCAATTACAAATTAGTTTTCATTCGTATACAAATAAAATTATATAAAAATTTAAAAAAATACTTAATAAATTCTCTTGTTTTTTTAAAAATATTTTGCAAGCGAAAAAGGACTCGCTGTTGCAAATCTTGTGACCAAAAAATTAAAAAAATTCTGAATTTCTTCTTTGTCTGTGTTTAAAAACAATCATTGCTGTTTTTCTTGCATTTGACTTGTTAAATAATAAGTTTGAATTATTCTTCTACTAGCTGTATATACCAGTTTCACCCGGAGAATTTCATTTTTTAAATCTATAAAATCTACAAACTGAGACTTTTATCAACTCAAACGGTCGATTTTGTAAAAACCAATGTAAAGCGAGATCAAAATGATTATTCTAACAATAAAGAATATACCCAGAGATCGGCTGAAGTTATGCAATTTTAATATGGATAGGTGTTCGCACCTGGTCTGAAAGAACCACTGAGCGAAATTTGGAGAATTTAGGACAAACGGTATGAATTTCTATAAAGAACAAACAGAATTTCATCTTCATATACATAGATTATAGCTGTATATCCCGGTTTCACACGGGGAATTTCATTTTTCTAAAGAAATGGTTGATTTCTTAAAGAAAAACGTTGTAAAGTGAGATCATTATGATTTTTATAACTATAAAGAATATCAGCTGAAGATCGGCTGAAGTTATGTAATTATAATATGGACAGGTGTTTGCACCTGGTCTGAAAGAACCAATGAGCGAAATTTAGAGAATAAAGAATATCAGCTGAAGTTATGCAATTTTAATATGGACAGGTGTTTCCACCTGGTATCAAAGAACCACTGAGCGAAATTTGGAGAATTTAGGACAAACGGTATGGATTTCTATAAAGAACAAATAAACAAACAAACAAACAGAATTTCATCTTTATTTATATAGATTAGTTTTTTTAATTTGTTTTATGTTATCATCAGTAAATATGTTTACTTAAGACTAACATAAAGAAAAACAAATTTTAAATTATTTTATTCCATTTACAAATTAATTTCTTTAAATTTTAGTGTTTTTGAATATTTCAAATGTTTAATTACTTATTCAAAAGAATGTTTCTGCATCCTGTATAGTACATACTTTTTACTGCATACAAATCCGGTCTCTGGTTATGAGCAAGGAAGGCAAAATGAGAAATAGAATTGATTACAATTGTGGTAAGCAATTGTGCTGCTACCAGGTAGCAGCACGCTTGCAAGATGAAATATTGTATCACTAAAATGCTTTGCACAATAGTGTTAAATATTTTATATTTACATAAATATCGGGGACAAAATTCTGTCTGCCAAAGCGTAGTAACCCCCACTTTACAAATTATACAACTGTTTATTTAAATTAATAATGAATTTAAAGTATTTATTCTAGCATACATAAAATGAAATAAGTATAACATTAGAAAATGGCTTTTTGTATTATAGAAAGATACAATAAGCTAGAATATTTATTATCTTATATTATTTTATTGATTTACTTACATTTTTCTTAAATTAATTATTTAAAAGTATAATGCCTGTAAATCTTAACAGGTAGGAACACACACAATTGTAAGGTCATGCAAGTCTTGTGCAAAAAAAACGAAAAAATATTTGCTTCAGAAGGTCTGCAAAAATTGAATCAGGAACTAAGGTTTCTGTTATAATTAGCTATTATATATTTAAGCGAATAAAATAAATTCATATATATAAAAATTATGTATTAATATCTTTTAGAAGTAATTTAAAAAGTATTTAAATTATCATGAACATTGTAAGTGCATTAATTTTTTATGAATAAATTCCTCATTGAAAAAGGATTACCTATTTTCCATTTTATATCATTACAAAATCACAATACTATAATATATTCATTCCCATGTCAATATTTTATTAATTTTGTTATTTTATACTTCAAATCACAATAACTAATATTAAAACAAATAATAACTATTATCAATAACTTTTCATACAATTTTGATAGCATGGGTTTGTCAGTAACAATACAATACATAAATAAATTTTCATATACACATTGTGTAGCATATAATATATAGTTTTATATTACAAAATAAAAATTATTGACACTTTATTAACGCCACTAAGGTGAAAAATTTGCTTACCTTTTTGGAGGCCAAAGCTCCTCTAAAATGTTGCCTTATATAAATGCATATTTGAATGAGAGATTTGTGAAATGGATAGCTACATTTGTTTTAAGTTGCTATTCCATACTCATTAACACAAATATTGTTTGCAGTCAAATATGCTAGCACCATACATTTATAATAATTTATATATATTTTTTAATAAATATATATATAATATAAAACTATTTAACTATCCTACTCTTTAAAATTATTTTAAAAAAAAATAGGATTATCAATAATGGTTCAGGTAGCTGCCCTGAAAGACACATACGTGCGAGGTCAAGCCTACATTTCAATAAGTATGCTGACATAATATGATCACTAGGGAATGGATTTTACAAACATTTTTCTGAGCTTACAATTTTCATTAGAAAGCCCAATTTAATCGTTTTATGGCATTTCGAATCGTTTAAAGTCATTTTTATTTTACATATGTTCACTATAAATATATATTTTAACATATTTCTATTGTAAATACATATTTCTATAATAAATACATATGTTTACATATTCTGTCTATCTTTTATATTTTTATTCCACATCTCATCATTTTTATAGCTTCCTAATTTTTAAAAATAAAAATGCAAACCCACCAATAGTTTTTGTGGTATGGTAAACCAAAAAAAATCAGTTTTTAGGAAGATATTATTTAGATACAAAAGTATTAGACTTTCCTATATATACCCGAGATGCGCTGATACTTTGATACTGGGATAATTGAGAATCCGAGAAAGGGCTTTATAAAAACTGTAAGGTTTATCCCAAGCATTAATATCAGCTTATTGCTCTGATTTTAAAGGTTGACTAAAAGGAAGTGGCCAAGTCATATGTTAATACAAGCATTAATTAGATTAGGGCATATACTTATACCTATTTATAAAATAAACATTCTAGATTTTATAATTTCTGGAAAAACACATTAATATGAAAGCACTTTGAGGAAAACTATTTAAAAGATATTTACGAAAAAACTAAAAAATAGAGGTACCATTAAAACCATGGGCGGTCTGGGTTTTAAATGACGAAACAACTGATCTTGAAGAAAGATACATTGCTAACTTATTAATTGAAAAACTATTTTCTGAAACCACAATTACCCCTTTCTTTCTTGTTGATCATAGAACCATTTCAAGATTTTTTTAATGACTCAATGAGTCTTCTTTGGTATTACATGGATTGCAAAGTTCTGTCATTTTTGACAGATTTTATTTATTTGTTTTTTTTTTAAATTTGTTTTTGGGGCATTCCCCATACACACAGTTGCCCTTGACCATAATTTACATTACTGTTGGAATAATTTTATTTTAAAATTAAAGTATTTTTGACAGACTCTGCACCTTAATGTTATGGTAAAAGCGGTAAACGCACTTTAGGTATTTGCCCAAAATTGATTAATTTAATATGCTCGACCATGCAACCCATAGAGTTGGCGAGTGTGTGAGTTATATTTATTTTGCAGTTGATTTAATAATTTAATGGTAAAGAAAATATTTTTAAAAGCTCCGAGCTACGTTGTAAATTTAAATGAGAATTATCCAGAGTAATGTTTACCTCCTCAACCGGTAACCACACGTAGGGCACTTGGTTGAATGTGGCTTAGTGTTACTGTGATCATTTTAACGAAATAAAAGATTTAGTTTCGAAACTAGATCCTGAATTAACCAATTCAAGACAATTAGCGACATCTTTGATGGAAAAAAACTGTTTTAAAAAGTGATTTGGACTGTATATCTGCTGACACTGTCTTTCTGGCACACACAATTACAAAACTAGAAGCACAGAACATACCAATGGTGGAGAGCCTATTAATCAGCAATCAGTAGAAAAGTTACAAGAGCAATTTTATGTGGATTTAACACCAATTGACATAGGTAGCATATTTTTAAGCTATCTTTCGATTGAATATGTGATACTTCTCATTTGAAAATTTAAAATATGATTTAATATGTAATAATTTTAAATTTAATAAATATTTTTAATACCATCAAATATTTTCTTTTATCCCCATTTTTATCCATTTAGCATTACAATTGCACAGTGGAAACTGTTTTTAACATAATGACATCTTGCATGTTTAGAAATGCTTAAATGTAAGTATGAACACAATGTTCTTATCAATATTAAATACACTTTCTTTCAATATAAGATGATCTTTGCAAATCCATTATTGATAAATATGAAGTGTTAAATAATACATCATTAAGAAAGCATTACATGAAACATTATTTTAATGAATACTTCACTAACATTTTCTTCAAATGAAAGCTCTCGAATTACATTCATGAATATTTTCTTTTCAGTTGCTTCAGATTTCTCTGACATAACTTTGTGCTACCGTCACAAATCCAAATTCTTACGCCATGAACCATAAGCAATATGGCTGATCGGGTAGACACTAAATTTCTTTCATATTTATTTACCAATGAGAAGAAATTTAAGCAGCTATGATCTGGTTGATTTCCAGCTAACATGCTGCTTTTAACTTATTTAAAGAAATATTATGTTTTTATGAGGTTGATTTAACCTGTTGTTTCTTGCTGAATAATATGAATACTTTTGACCACAGCAATATAGGCTGGAGGTGGTTCTTGGAAGACAACACTGTCGTAACTTGGAGGTTTTTCTATTATTAATAAACTCAGATGCTCGTTTTCTGACTTCTTATCTGATTTCTAAAATCAAAAGATGGTAAGATTTGTGGTTGTACATATATTTTACTAATAGTAGCTCAGAAAAATTAATGATTTGGAAATAGTTTCATTTTGGCTACCATTTAGAAAAGATTTAAAATTATACAGATAGAGCTAGTTGGAAATTGTGAAAGATTAAGATATTTATAAACCTATCCAGTTAGTTCATTTGTTTGTAGTTCTATAATTCAAATTTAAACAGTTTTGTAATTATTATTAATGGCATTTCGGTATCAAGAAGGGAAAGGAAAGTTGGTGAATTAACAGGTAGGGTAGCCGAACTTGAAGACAGTTTAAGCAAAGTACAAAGAAAACTCACCCAAGCTCAATTCAAAACTCAAAAAGAAGATCAGGTAAATTACATTTCATTTACTACATCATAAACTATTATTTACTTTTTTGATTTTTTATTATTTATATAAAGTTTGTGAAAGCTGGTGTTCTTTACTTTTATTAATAACAATGCTTAAAATTCATTTAATATTAATTTTCCAGTTTTCATTTCTGAAAAATATAGGTGTTTATATCATAGTAGTTTGTGTGTTTTAAGCATCTGTATAACCAAATACACTTATGAATGTTAGTGTACACATCATTTTTTTTTTTTTTTTTATTTATTTATTTATTTATTAAGAGAGGATAACATCATTTGAACAAGAATTACACCATAGAAAAAGTGAAGAAAAAACTGCCAATTTTTCATTGTTTTAAAATGTATTTATAAAAGCTTTAATAAAACAATACACTTTCTAATTCGACAGATACAGGACCAGGCATATTTCACGTTATAGAGGGACAAAACCTCATTTTGTGTCAGTAAAAGATTACAAATTCACACCAAATCCTATTCAATTCCTGGATTTGTTGGGCTTTGCAAACACTTTCAACTTCCATATATATTTATATATATACTTTTAATGGATGAACATGAGTATTCAACTCATTAAAATTAATTTCTTTTGTAAAATTAAAATTTAGACATGTTTCTGTTCACAAGATGCATTAAACATAACCTAAATAATTGTTTTAATTCCTCAAAATTCGTAAACATGGAGATGAAGTGTTTTGCAAAACCGTGCAACAATTTGTATCTGAAACTATAACTATTTATTATCATAAATATTATAATTAGTATTAATTTAGCCATTATTGTGGAGTAACCACCTATTTTTTAAATTATTTAAAATATTATAATTAGTACTTACCCAAACGTACAAACAGAGCCCAGTGCTTGTCATGAATAAAATTACAGCAATAAGAAGAATTCGTTGCCTCATATAATTGTTTTCAGTCCAATCTTCATCATCCATAAATGTGAAAACAACTATACAGCTAATTATGATAATAATTACTCCACAAACCAAGCAGGAATCTCTAATTAATCTCTGAAAATCATTATTGAAATATTAAGTCTGGTTTTCATTAGGTATTTTTACATTTCAACAACAATAGAACATTAATTTATTTATTTGATAAAATTATGACTTATCCCTCATTCTTTATACTTACCCCAGGATAGTATTAAATAAAGTACAGGAATGAGATTAGATGGACATTCCCTTTACTTTTATTGCACTAGTTAAATATTCCTTGATATAAATTTTTCCTTAAAAACATTTCCATTTTTTTGTCTTTTACATCAGTTATACTTAATTAACATTATTACATCAATACATATATTCATAGATATATGCATGCATTCAGAAAACATTCAAAATATGTTTAATTGAGTTCTGCTTAAAATACTCAACTGCTAATCTTCTCCCGTTAAACTTAATTTCCTACTTACATCTCTCAACCTGTAGACATGGGAGATATTGAATAATGGGTATCAGGATTCTCTTTCTTATAAGCATCCTGTTCTGATTCGGGGAGTTTTTGATTTCAGATTTCCTCCAGTATGATGTGGTTATAGTTAGCTTCCCTTCTGAAACAAAGTTATTGTATGTTCCCCTTAAGCCTGGCGAGACTTTGATTTTTAGTTTCACTATCTTTCTTAATATTCAGTCTAGGTATTATCATTACGTTAATGATGGTTCTATTGAAAATTATTTTGAAGTTTAAATAAAATTAAGATAATCAGAAAATAAACTTGCTATTGTTTTATTTTAGATTTATTGCAAAATTTTATTTTTAATTGAATTCGCCCTGAATTTTTCTAAGGCCACCTGTAGGGGGAATTAATATATATGGGATACTAATGAAATTTATTAGTAATCATCAACAAAGATGAAATCGTTTATAAGGAGGTATAAAATAGAGTTTCAAATAAAAACTGGTGGGAAACACTTTGATTCATAGATTAAAATAGGCATAACATGCCTTTATAAGGGCTATTACTGGTATAAAACATATGAAATAATAAGGAAGAAGGTTATAAGAACAAAATTATATGGTCAACACAGAGATATTAACTGGAGGGTGAGATGATGTAGAAATACTAACTTAACTAATTCTATCATATGAGAAGAATATATGATGAAAGAGCATTGGAAGGAAGGCAAGAAGTTCGGTTTAAAGAAAAGGTAATCATTGGAATTTGTGGGGCCTATTTAGTTTCTGGAACCATTATTAAATTTTTCAGTTGTGACTTGATTGGGTCTTGTAATTCACCGTCATTAATTTCTACTTTTAAAAATCACTAATGTGACCGGGAAAAATCTAGAATATTAAGTTAATTTAATATAATGGTTTCAGGATATTTCCCAGATAAAATGCAGGAAACTGAAAAAATAAAGGTGATTATGTGGACATTTCTCTTAGTCTGTTTTTCAGCTGGCCAACATCACTGCCTATCAATATCTTATTTAAAGGATGGATTTTTTCATAACATTTATACTATTTTTTCTACTTAAATATTTTATTAATCAAAATCCATTAACTGGATTTGGTAACTTGTAAAAACAGCTAGGAAATATTGTTTTTAAGAATAATAATAATACTAATGCATTTCTATTATTAGCCACATAATATTTGAAAAGAAATCTGAAATAGAATATATCTGCTGCTGGAAATTCTTAATGTTGGTTTTTATAACAAAAGATATGAGATAATAAAATACAGTTTTGATTATTAAACAAGGTAGCAGGTATTTCAATGTTATACTTACGAAACATACTTTTTATAGATGGCTCGATTTTTAAAATAGAATTTAACTATTAAATTCTATTTAAAAGTTAAATCTAGGTAAAATTATATTTACCTATTAAAAAGAATATTTCTTCCAGTTTCAAAAATAATATCGCAAGTATAAAACTACAGCCACATTGCTTATTAAAACACGAGAAACATGATAAAATGTTAAAGAACAGTAGTGAATGGCCTGAAATAGTTTTTTTCAGCCAGAGATCATTGCTACAGTGTTTTCATGTTTAATGCGTGTTTTCAAGCAGTGGTCCTTCGTATTAAAAAAAAAAAAAAAAAATATGTGTCTATGGTCTTGACTCAACCATTTTTTAATAACTGAGGTGATCTAAAACTGAACATTTCAAACATGTGAAAATTATCAATGTGAGTCTGGTGTATCTCAGACTAAAAACCACGGAAAGTTTGATCTTTTCTGACTTTGCCTTAATTAATTCCATAAATTAATAATTATAATGGAATTAGGAGGATTGACTTTACCCATATAGCTGGTTAAAAGTTTTCAGTTTTTATTTATTAAAAAATAAAAATGAATTTTATCTAAACACTCCAGGATAGAGTATGGTATATTTTTGTATTTTGTTGATTAATTTAAGTAAAGTATTAATTATTAGTATTAGGTATTAACAGTTGTTTCATTTTAATGCTGCTTTTGGTACTTATTAGTGTTCAACCGAAACCAAATTTTTAGCCGAAACCGAAATCAAAACCGAATTTTGGCTACAGACATGGTTTCAAACCAAAACCAAAACTGAAACTGTCTAGATGCATATAAAACATATAAGTGCATATAAAATATGTAAATATGTAACATGCATATAAAATATGTAAGTGAGAAACATGTCTAGTTTAGCAATAATTTTTAATCTATAATTTTAATGCTCTACTGTAATATTTTTACTCAATTATTAATTAAATATGTGGTTTTGGTATAGAACAGTGGTAAGACAGGTGGTTATAGGATCGAATCCCAAATGCTGGTCCTCGCGGGAAGCTGGTACCCTCCTAACTACAGTGGGCTAAGAATTTAAATATAAATGTAATAAAAATATGTTAATAATAATAATTAATAGAATATATATATATATATATATATATATATATATATATATAAGTTATATAAACCAGTAATAAAATAAGTAAACAAGAAAAACACCCGAAATGATCAAGGCATGCCACTGAATAGACGAGTTTTTAATGTTAGATTGTGAATAGAGATCAATATAGATGGCTTATACCATCTAAAAGTAGCTTATAAGCTTATACCATGCCGAGATCAGAAACTTGGGTTTTGCTTCTATGTCTCATCCCTCACAAGAACAAAAAACGAAACCTACTACCACCACTTGATGCAACTTGAGCCCCCATTTCATGGCAAGGTTGCTGGGCTAACGTTTTTTTCTTTTTGCCATTGATTTGAATCTGTGGAAAAGTTGGGTTTTTCCGACTAATTCACTAATTTAGAAAATTTATTATTATTAAGTGTTTCTCTTATTTTTTTTTTTTTTTTTTTTTTTTAAGAAATCAAATTGCATTATTAAAAGTAGGAAAGGATGGAAATTAACTGTAAAAAGTAGAAAATTAAAAATCCTCTACGCTCAAGGTAAAGAATACTATTCTTTATACTCAATGTAAAGAAATTATGCATGAAAAGAATGCTTTCTTTACATGTTAAGACTTGATGTAATTTACGTGACACATTCCTGTTTTTGATGAATCAAAGATACTATAATTAAAGATACAATTAGAGAAATCCATGAGTTATCTAATGCCAATTCAAGGGCAGTTAACTAAAATAATTGACACTACACATGGCTAAATTCAAGGGAGCAAAAGGCAATGAACAAGATCGGTCTAGCTTACAAGCTGAAGTCTTGTGACCAGCTCCTTTGTCGGGGACATGGGGACATCAGACACATATGCCAGTTTCGGTTTGGCCGAAGATTCTGTCGATTTTTGGCAATAACAATATATCTGTCATCAAAGGAAATAAGTACTATTCTTTGTTATGAAAATTTTTATAACTTTTTAATTAATGAAATACACTTAGTTATAAAGTGTAACCAATATGTAATATGTAAAATAATAAATTACAATATTATATAATCATATAATTATTAAGAATATTATTATTTCCTACTTATTTTTTCTAAATCTTTAATTTGGTATACTTTTTCTAAGTAGAAATTTTCCAAATTAAGTATGAAAACAAACAAGAATAACGAAGTTTATAATAAATTTCACATACTAAAACATAGAGCTAATTAGGTTACATAACCGTAATATCAAGAAGCAGTTAAAATATGATATAATAATTTGTTAAAAGTTATGATAATATTTTGTAATCTCTTACTTTGTTATCAAACACCTTATTCTTGATTGATGAAGACGACTTATTTTTTTCAGAATGTTTTCTTGAACAGGAAAACATAATGACATAAAAACTGAATGTGGTAATTAAAACGACTCATATAACTCATATAATAGAGAAACAACCTGTAGCTCATCAAAGAGAAGAATGACTAGATAGCAGATAGAATATCATGTACTTTGGACCTGTTATCTCATATGTTATCTTCTAAAACGTCATTGAAGACGAGGAAAATTATGTGGACATAGAAGAGTAATTGCAATCTTTTTTTAATGATTAGATTTTATAGTAACCAAGAGCAGCTTATTAATATATGGTTGGAAATTGTAGATTTGATATAATAATAAAACCAAATATATTAGTTATAGTATTTTCAATTTACTATTCTAATTATGAGGAAAAAATTAACTATAATTATAAATGCTGATATGTGTAAAAAACAAAAACAAAGAAAAAACAAATAATTTATTTTAATAAAAATAAATTAATTCACAAGGAACACTTAAAATATAAAAATATACAAGATTAAAACTAAACTTTAAAAACAAAAATTTTATACAAAATTCCAATTGTTTTTCATCGTGTTTTGTACTTGAAAAATACATAGTTCTACAACAAGAAGTAAAATTAAAAGTATATTTTTTATTTAGAACATAAGCAAATATTGCATTTTTTTCTTACATTAATTATTAATTTTTCATATGAATGAAATATTCCTTCGATTCCACCAAGGTTTTTAAAGCTATTTCAATCACAGATTTCAGAACGTAATACAATTTGTGATTAAAATATACGATTAATAATAAACATCAGTAAAATCGAATGAATAAACATGTATATAGTAGGGTTCTAAAGATTCTCACTTTATTTCTCACATAATAATTATTTACAAAGAATTGATTGTTACCTCCTATTTCATACAGTCGCATTAAATAGATTAAAATTCGATAAATCTATTAGTGAAATAGAATTTTTTAATGATTCATTTATAATATTCACTTCTAAACTGCTAATATATCACACATACTCACAGAAATGTAAAATACATCAACTTCATTGCCAACTAGGCTGTACTTTATTTCAAGGCAATAGCCTGGGATTGAACCTGCCCATATGGAGGATCATACCTGATGGGTTATGCCTGATCATATAGAGGAAAGGCCGATCAAATCTCAACCTTGGGTTGTCAGGTAGTCTAGCTTGCCTTGGCCTTAGAGATAACTGCAAATCTCCAAATGCATTATCGAAATCCCTGGATGAGTAGTGATCTGCCTCATCTCGACCAATGCGCTGTGGAGATGCTGGGTAAGTTTCAACGTGATGTCTAGCTCCAATTGTTTCTTCACCGCAGGTACTAAATGTGTTCACTTGGAGCATGTCTGAGAGGTGCAAGTCATTCGAGAGACCATTGAGACCTCGCAAATCAGCTCGCCGTGCGTTGAACAGATCCCGCAGGCCCATCCGCTGCAGTGCTCCAGTCATGTTGAGAACAGATCTATGCGAGAACCTCGGGATCTGAAGCTCTAGCCCAGGCCTCGGCATCAAGCTCCTCAAGATCTGCGACCAGCCTCCCCTCCTGTAGGTAGTTTCAATGAGGCGCTGCTCTAATCGTGCCAAACCATCTCCTGGTGCGACCTGCCCTTGCTGTCCAGGCAAGATTAGGATGGTGGAAACAACAGACTCTGGGCCAAGGCAGACTGAAGTGGCATCAAGGCTTGGTTCATAGCCCGCGAGGAATCCTGATCTCCATACGACAGCTGGAACAGGGACAAGCCTTCTTTGCCTGGTTGAGGGTCTCACAACGAAGTACATTTCTCCATCACGACCTTCTGTAGATCCGTGCTCACAGTCAGTCTGCAAAAATAGAAATTATATTAGATATGATATCTGTATATGGTGATAATACAATAGTTAGACAACTTTTGGCCTAATTTGATTTTTATAAATTTAGGTGAAAATTAAATGGTTTTTCGTTATCAGTAAATACTTAATAATAAATATACAGTGTCAGATCGCTTCTGTTTCTGAGATATCAAGACTTTTCATAATTTTGTTGCCAGGGAACTGACAATGCACTTCTCTTTGTCATGCTATTCATCAAATATAGTATTAAAATATTAAATAAATGGAAATATTAAACACCAGTATTAAAGTACTATTAAACACCTCAATACTTTGTAGAGACTTTTTTACATTCAGATTATTTCATATGGCAATTTTTAATTCTAAATAACATTCACGATTTTCTTTTAAATTTCTTTTGTTGCTTTTTATCAAACTGACCCAAGGTGATTTGATCTAAAAAAAAAAAAAAATTCACCGACCATAATATATTCTTTTTAAATATTGGACTTGATAAAGTATTAAGGAAGATATGGAACCGGGACAAAAAAAACACCTTTCAGAAATAGCAATTATAACAGTATTAAAAATAAAAAAGGAAATATGCTTTTTTTATTTCACTTTAAGATTTTCACAAAATCCTATTTCAATAATATGCTGTATAATCCATGAAAGAAGAGATGGCCAGCTTTTCGGGCATTTATACATTTTACGACTCTTCAATTATTCTTTCTGAGATTCTCAGCTTTCCAATGATAACTTATTCATATATATTACTGCATTCATTAATGGAAATTGAAATTTTGATCTTATGGAAACACTTTTTTTTATTTCTCCAGTATAAGTTTACCAAATTCTTTCCTATTCTATTTTTAACCACTTCTCATTACCAGGCATAATGAGAAACAGATTATTTCTCCATATAAATTAAGTAAAAGGTACTACATAGGAATAAAATTGACATTGAAATCAGAACATTTCAATGATGCTGAAGCCTACTTAATATTAAACTGATTATCATTAAACATGCCAGGTTAAATCAAAATCATTGAAGAGAAAATCGAAATAAACGTAAAAATTTATGAAATAAAGTACCTACCCCATTCTTTAGCTCGATTTTGACGAAATTTTCGCTGTCATATCATGGGCCACATACCTACTTCAAATACTAAATTTCACTCCATGTGAATGAGCTAGTCTGTTCACATACAGATCATTTTGCGGGACTTGTTTATTTGGGCTCAGGGTACCCAAAACGTGTATTTCCTTTGAAAACCGGAAGTCGAAATTTTACACGATTGCAATACTTTCCATTACGATATATTTCAAATATAGGTTAGTGAAAGTAACTAGTAGTATTCCTAAAATAAACAAGTGTACTGTTTCATGCTTTATGTTTTTTTCTTTTTCTATTTTTTTCACCGTATTTTCAAAACGACTAAACCGATTTTAACGTATTGATATTTAAAGTATGTCATTCGGCGGGCAATTTATTGTTGTTCTATTTTAAGTTTAATACAATTTTCTGGTCTGATGCACGGTTTTCGAGCAAACAGCGAAAAACTTTAAAAAGTCTAAACGTTACCTGGTTTTTAGTCCACATAAACTTCTCCCGAATTAAATTTTATAAGAGCTAACCTGATTATACAAAAATTAAAAAAAAAAGTTACCTACGTCATTCAAGGGTTCAAAACAACACTCAGCAGCGTGGTCATACCGAACCCACTCACTCAGATCCAGACCTAACCACAAACCTACCAGTGCCGTTGCGGTGAGAATTATGAGAAGTACTACTTCCTGTCAGAATTCAATAGTGTTACATTCTAATTGTGGGAACTGTTTGGAGTATATTAATAGTTTGAATCTTATATTAAACATAGCTCTAACACTAATAATCCGTTATATTGAAAGAAGATTGACTGATCCGTAGAATGATCATTATTTTTGAAATTTTGATTACGTTTATACTATGCTAAGAATAATCTGTAATTATTTAAAATTATTTGTTATCACAAAAATTTAACTTCGGTTAAAGGCAGCTTCGACACTACATACAGTTTGTGATGGTAGCAAACTCATATCCGTTATTAAAAATAAATCGGTTTTATTATTTCTATTTTTTATATACTATTTTTACAACTCCATTACAAACTTTACAAACTTCCCGCCATCAGTTCCTGCCACACTAGTCACCATATTAGACCTCTCTTCTCTGGGGGTCCTCTTCCCCTATCTTTTGTGACGTAGTTAAATAACCATTTTGGCCTCCTTTCCTCCTCATCTTCATAACGGGGCCAAAACATTAAGACTATTATCTTAAATTCTATAAAATATTCTTTTCTTCAATGTCTTGTTAAATGCCATTTCTCAACGTCACACATTTTCCCACATTCATTTACTTATTTTTGTTTGAATTTGCTTTATAAAGCAAACTAAGTTTTATTCTTATTATATACAAATTTTTACTTGCGATAATTCGGCAATGCAAGGAAGATACTCCAAGTTGTCTGATTTTATTATTCTCTATGTAGTTGTTGAAAACTTCATATAGTTACCATGAAACAAATATATTCCATTAAAAGAACAGAACGGCTTTAATTATAAACAATGGTCTGTCATTAAAGGCGTACTGAGCATGCGTGTGCTTAACATGTTTTATGAGATGACAGAATATTTTTCTTTTTTTCTCCTGTATATGTTTACTTAATTTTTTTCATATTCCATATTTAGCCAGTTCTTATTTTTAGGCGTAACGAGAGACGGATAATTTCCCCATATACACAAAAACAACGGTACTTCATGTGAAAACAAAAAAGGAGCATTGCCCCATTTAAGCCCCCTCAGAAAATTTTAAAAATAATAAAGCTTACCTGATATTAAAGAATACTTGATTTTTATTAAACATGACGAATTTGACCAAAATCATTAAAGCCGTTCTAAAGAAAATCGAAAAAAACGTAAAAATTAGAAAAAAGTCACGAAATAAAGTGCCTCCTCCGTTTGATCAATTTTGATGAAAATTTTGCTGTCATATTGCGGGCATATACCCACCTCAAATACCCAGTTTTATCAAAATCGTTAGAGCCGTTTTTGAGAAAATCGAAATAAACGTAAATACATAGTTATGAAATAAAGTACCCCCTCCGTTTGACCAATTTTGATGAAATTTACGCTGTCACATCACGGGTATATACACACACCAAATACCCAATTTCAGGGTCAATGTACACACACACACACACACAGATTGACATCCTCTCAAATCCCTCCATTAAATACCTAGGTGTGCAGATTGATGCCAGGATGCGGTTTGATGAACACCTGCAGTCAGCATGAATAGCAGTGAAAGTAGCGAACGCATTGGCTGAAATCATGCCAAATATTGGTGGGCCCGCGCAAAGCCGGAGAAGGCTCCTTCCTAATGTTACCAACTCGGTGCTTTTGTACGCTGCTCCAATTTGGTTGCATGCCTTCCAAGCGAGGTCTTATTCTCGAAAGGCGATTATTGCGCATCGAAGAAATGCCTTACGCGTCGCAAGAGCATTTCGCACTGTGTCGTATGATGACGGGTGAATCATCGCCGATATGACTCCGACAGACCTACTGGTAGAAGAGCGTGGCAGAATCTACCGCAGAAAACGGGAAGCGCCAGAAGCACACTGGCTAACGATAGCCAAAGGCGAGAGAAAGGAAACTCTTCGCAGATGGCAGAGACGCTGGGACTCATCATCATCTGGAAGGTGGACAAACCGCCTGATATCAGATATCGCATCGTGGGTGACCCTCACACATGGAGAGGTTGATTATTTCCTTACTCAACTGCTCCTTGGACATGGCTGCTTCAGGGCATATCTCTACCGGTTCAAGCTGGAAGAAGGATCATCATGTACCACCTGCGCTTCATTAGATGAAACAGTGGAACATGCTTTCTTCGCATGCAAGAAATTTAGTGTGGAATAGGAAGAACTAGATATGGTGCTGGGTAAAAGATCCACACCGGAAAATCTGGTACAGCTCATGTTGACCAGCCAAGAAAGCTGGAATGCTGTTTCAGATTATGCCACGAGAGTTGGAAGAAATTGAGAGCACAGGAGCGAGAGAGAAGGGGTAAAGTACCATGAAGTGTACAGTAGAGAAGTTGGCGCCTAGCCATCCTGCCCACCACGAAGTAATGCCTGTCAGCAGTTCCGCGGTGTGGCATTGCAGAGAATGTAGGAGGTTTTTTAGTGAGTAGGAATCTCACACTGTTGTGGGTTTAACCCCCACTTCGTCTAATGAAAGATTTTTCCCCTAGAAAAAAAAAAATCTCACACACACAGACTATTTCCCGGGACTTGGTTATTTGGACTCAGAGGACCCTAAAACGTGCATTTCCTTTGAAAACCGGAAGTCGAAATTTTTCACGATCGCAATACTTTCCCTTACTATATATTTCATATATAGGTAAGTGAAAGTAAAAAAGTTGGTCTATAATTTCGGAGAAACCTAACCGAACGTTTATTTTTTATCCGAGGTACAAGAAGAAGTTTGGCATAAAATAAATATTTATTATTTTCTAAGAAAGCAAATGACAAAACTAATAATAATAAAGATAATACTAACGGGTCATTCCATGTCAATTCAACACAGGCTTGAGCCTCACCATCTCAGATTTATTTGAAATTTGGTACATGTGTAGTACTTGTATCGACTAGAACCATTGTGAAATATTACTGAGATATGTCAACCTTTTTTTGAATTATGGACCTGCAAAGCCCTCAAAATTAGGTCCAGAAAAAGAAAAAATCATGAATAAAAATAGCTGTAGATGTTTTCCAAATTTGGCTAGGACAGTAAGATTGGTTTTTTTTAACAGCGCATTCCATGCCGTTTCATGTGATATACAGCAATGTATAGGTTGGTAGTAAAGAAATTTTCTTAAAACCTAGTTCAAAATTTTAATAACAATTTTCTCGAAAGACTTTTTCTGTTTCAGGACCTATTTTTGAGGGCTTTAGAGACCAATAACTCAAACAAGGGTAGACATATATCAGTAATATTTCACAATGGTTCAAGTAGATACAAGTAGTACACATACACCAAATTTCATGAAAATCTGAGATGGTGAGGTTCAAAATGATATATTTTTGTGTTGATTTGACGTGGAATGGCCCTAACACAATAAGGGCCTATTCACACTATCCGCTCCACTCTCGCTCCGCTCCCGGTCCACTCTCGCTCTACCCCATTCACACTAGCGCTCCGCTCCCGCTCCACTCCCGGTCCGCTCTCCTAATGTCTTACCATATTCACACTATATAATTTTACACCGTTCAATTTTGAAAGGTTTAAGCTATTAAAGCCATTAATAATCGAAGTTGTCTGTATTCGGATTTTAATTAATGATTAACTTTCAGTTATTTAAGTATTCATTTATTCTTCAATTTTACGGCCAAAAAAAAAATCAATTTTTCGTTTGTAGAAATAGCTGGTAAGTGTACTTTTCTTGATGAAGAAGATAATATTATCAAAAAATATAATAAGAAGAATATATTGCAACACAATGATAATTAATAGTAATAATTATAAATTAATTTAATTAATGGTGAAGAAATAATTTAAATTTTTTTCGGAATGTATTCGAATACGCTTGAAAATTTCAAGTTGAAATCGGCAAATGCTACAAATTTACCGATTGTGTTCTCTTCTTTTCCTGATTAATATTTTAATTATTTTTTGCTTTAATATATTGTTTTGGTAATGATCTGACATTTTTCATAATATACTGCATTTTTATTCGTTTCAAATTAAACGTTATTTTATAATAGCAATGAGTATGTAGTCAATAAATAAATCGGTGACCATTTTTTACGAGTACATTAATTCATAGCAAAATATATCTCAAACATAACATGAATTTTTCACGTCGAAAAACCGCGCGTATTGTTGGTGATTTTTTTTTTTTATCATTTCATGCGTATTCTAATACATTCGGAAAAAAAATTTAAATTATTTCTTCACCATTAATTAAATTAATTTATAATTATATATATATATGTATCTATATATATATATATATATATATATATATATATTTTTTTTTTTTATAAATTTGAACTTTTTTGGCCGTAAAATTGATGAATAAATAAATACTTTAATAACTGAAAGTTAATTATTAATTAAAATCCAAATACAGACGGCTTCGATTATTAATGGCTTCAATCGTGAACGGTGTAAAATTATATAATGTGAATATGAAAAGACTTTAGGAGAGTGGAGCAGGAGTGGAGCGAGAGTGGAGCGGGAGTGGAGCGAGAGTGGAGCGGGAGCGGAACGAGAGTGGAGCGGGAGCGGAGCGAGGCCGGACCGGTGCCAATATTGTGATTAACCTCTCTCTATTCCTCTGTAGAATATTTTGCCAGTGAGACCGGACCTGGAGCGGAGCGCTAGTGTGAATGGGGTAGAGCGAGAGCGGACCGGGAGTGGAGCGAGACCGGAGCGGTGCCGATAGTGGAATTCTCTGTCTATTTCTCTTTAGAATATTTGAGCGGACCGGGAGTGGAGCGGGAGCGGAGCGATAGTGTGATTCCGCCCTTAATATTGTGTTAGTATCACTGGACCTGAATAATAAAGACTAAACACTATTGTAAAAAAAATTAAAAATTAAATAGTGAACTAAAATATTTTGTTACTAAGGATAATATTACTCAAGGTACTGCCTGAACCGCACTCACTTGGAATATGTTGGCGCTGAAGGCTGCCAAAGGTGGGCGCATGTTTAGGCTCGAGCCGCGCAAGTATTCCGGTACTTTTCCTAATGTCTGTCTTTTCACAAGCAAATTAGTTCTTCGTCGTATGATGTCTCCAATCGTTGTAAATGTCACTTCCTCAACGTGTCCTTGGTAGTATTGCTGCACTCTTTCTTTGTAAAAATCTAAAATTTTACCCTTTGACTAAAAAAATAAAAATAATTAAATCACGATATAATTTAATTTAAGTCACAATAATTTTACATGAAATATCTACCTTATCACTGTAAAGTTCTCGAACAAATGCTGCCGTCGCGACACCATTATTTTTTGAATTGATGACGGATTCCGTAACATTTTGCAACACCTGATGCGGATTGAAGGTGACCATATCGTCGAGGCGTAGAACATCGTTCATTTGACCAGAGGTCGGACCCCTGGCTCCGAGGAATACCATGGCCAAGAGGGAAGTTACTGCGAAAGGTGACATAACAAGACTCCTTGAAGCTATCTGACCCTTTCCTGTTATCGAAGTCCACAGCTTGAAGGCAAGTTCGTTGCACAGGTCTGCGAACCTTCGCACGTCCTCGCCTAAAAATGCTATGGAAGCCTCGAGGCCCATACTTTCATAGGGTGCTGGATTCAATTCGATTGCTACCGGGGGTAAGTTATCCAAGGATTGGTAGACAGAGCTCGGTTTCTTAACAAATGGGCTCAATGGTTTCGGCACAGGTTTTTCCGCGTCTTGAAGTTTTAGCCGTTCAGTAGTAGCTGTGAATTCGGGGAGAGGTGAAGTTCGTAACAAGGGTGTACTGTCGCCATGTTGCTTGTAAGGATTTTTCTTTTTTAATCCATGTTCACCATCCGGATTTAATTTGCTATCTTTCGTTGGGACTACAGGAATAGGCTTTAGTTCAGCTTTTTTAAATTGTTGCGTATTACTGCTGACGTTGCTTTCTTTAATGTCATCTTTTATCGGAGCAGATTCTGTTTTTTGTTTGTCACTTTGAGTTGTAGTTTCTACTACTACAGTTGTGATTTTTTCTGGTAATTCAGCATCTTCATCCTGCCTCACTTCTGATTTCAACTGGTCTCCATCGGTACCGAATTTTCCGACAGACGTCTCTGTGGAATCAGTCATTGTAGTCGTGAGTCGTTCTTCTTCTGTTGTCGTCCTTATTCTTTCCAGGTCTAAGATATCATCGTTTTTAATCACAGTGGCTAACATTGCTTGTTGTTTTTGTGCTTGGTCAAGAAGAATACTAGTTACAGCAGATATTCCTTCTTGCACAATGTGATCTCTATAAATTGTTGTTGAGTCTAAATTAGGAGTGGTTTCCAAGCTTTCCGCTTCGGAATTATTAGCTGAGATGGTTGTTGAATAAGTCGTTGCCTCATCTTGTGATGTATTTTCATTAGCGCTGATGTTTCGATCGACTGGGGTTTCTGTACTGAATGGTGTGGGTTCGTTTGTGGTTGTTTTATTAAGCTCACTTTCACCATTGTTCAATGAGAGTGCGTTTTTTTCTAATATTTGGGGCTCGGAATTGTTTATTATAACGAAATTATTTTGTGGAATCATCGTTGAACTTACTAAATCAAAAATTGTTATCGCTTTATCAGTAGTCGTAGTCGTCGTCGGTGCAGTTTCTTCGTAATTCGTTGAGTAATAGTTTTCCACTTTTCCGGGTGTTGTTGATAAATTTTCCTCCATTATAGTGGTCAAAAGCTCTTGAGCACCACTCACATTCTCTTTCAGACTTTCATATATTTTTAAAGGTATTTCCTGCAGAGGCATTTCTTCTGTGGGATAAGATGTCGAGTCATTAATTGTTGTTTCTGAAGTTACATTTGATGTAGGTGTTGTTGTGGCAAGAGTAGTTTCTCCCGGGTTATCAACAAGTGTCGTGGGCTTCGTTACACTTTGTACGGTGGTTGCCGAGGAAACGGTGCTTGAATTAGAGAGCGTGTGCAATCGAATCGGATATGTTGAATTAAAGGTGGGTCGCTCTGTTATTGGCACAGTGATTTGCGAAGAATGTTTTTTCAATTCTTCTGTTACAGAATGTTTCATGGTAGTAGTAGAAATGGGAGTGGTAGATGACAGGGAATGAACTTGATTTTTATCGGGAGGGAAACTGAAATTATGAGGGTGATACGTTGTTGGTTGCATTGAGTTAGAAACTAAGATTTGGTTTTGAATAGATTCCATCGGCTTAGAAGATTGTTGTGGCAGCATTGTCACACTTTCTACTGGTTTTTCCGTTGGTCTCATACTGGTAGTATTTGGTAATTTAGTTGAAATCATCGTTGTTTCGAACGATGCTCCAGTTGTAGATTTAATCTGGGTGGAATTCACAGTTGGTTGTGATATAGATATTATTTCACCAGTGGGTGTTATTTTCGATGTATATGAAAAAGTGGTAAATTTTTCAGGAAATGGGGTTGGAGAGGGATTTCCTTTTTCTGATGAATCAAGTGTAGTATTGATTACTATTGGGGATGTCGAGGGCTTCACTTTAGTGTTTATTATGTTGCTGTTTTCTCCTATCAAGTTGTTTTGAGTAGCGAGTCCGGAATGTTTCTCCAACACGTGTTTATCTTGATTTGGAAGCACGGAATCATTGACGGACATAGGTGTTGTCGATATTGATTCAGTAACGGTTTCAGGATGCGTTTCCAGTTTCTCAGTCGATAATTGCTCGTTTGAAACTATTGGCATTGTAGTTGCTTTTACAGATGTAGAGGTAGGAGCTGGTGTAGTTTTTGAGTCCTGAATAGCCGAAGTGCTTGCAGTTATAGCGATAGGTTTTGGATTTTTCATGACTAACTTCTCATTTTCAGAAGAATTAATTGGTTGAGTTTTATTATTCATTGCTGGTAATTTATTTTGAATAGGTCTTTTGGTAGCTTTCTGTGTTGTTGTTTGCGATGTAGGAAACGTTGAGGGTCGTTTTGTTGTAGTCACTCGGAGTGGTTCTTTGGAAGTCGAGGAAAGTTTTTGGAGAGTAGAAGGTTCTGTTAAGCTGGGTGAAGTCGAACTGGAAGGACTCATACTACTGATAGGGAGGTAGTGAGTTATTGTGGGGATGCCACTTGGTTTCTGCTTTTCAGGTATTGGTTTCTTCGTTTCTGGAAATTTTGTGCTTGGTGTTCTTTCTTCAACGACTGTGGTTGGGAACTTAGATGAGGTTGTTGGTTTCGTCGTCGATTCAAATTTTTGTGTGCTAGCTAATGATACTTTTACTAGAGGGGTTTCGCTGATGTATGGTTTCTTAGTCGAAAGAATTGGTTTTTTGGAAGTGGTTTGCGGTTTCTGATTTGGTGGTTTATTACTGACAGGTACAGTTGTTTTGACGTAAGGGGGGCTAGTACTGTGGGCAGTGGTAGGTCTCGATTCTGCGAAAGGCTTCGTCGAATGTTGGGTTTGAGTAAACTGCGTGGTCGACGATGACTGCTGGGACACGGTAGTTTGGCTTGTCGGTCGGTTGGTGCTCCGAATGGTTGTTGATTGTGTTGGTCTTCTTGTGCTGATCGGTTCCTTATTATTGAAGTATGGAGATGATGTGCTTATTTTCGCTGTACTGGTTTCAGTTTTAGGGGGTAGATGTGATTCTTTCAAATCCAAATCACTGTTGAGCAACCCTAAAAAAAAAAAATTAACATATTTAATGATAAGGTATAATCCGAAAAATCATTAAACTATTATGATTAAAGACAAAGTAATTCATTGATAACTATAATATTAATAGTATAATTTCTAAATCCTTCATCGACTTTAATTTGGTATATTAAAAAAGAAATGAAATAAATTTTCCATGAAACGTACTATTACTATAAACCTTTAATTTTTAATAATGATACGTGAAGAGGCTTAGAAAAAGCGAATGATATTTTCAAAAATTTAAGATTACAAAGTATAATTTTCTTATCGTCTATCAATTAATTAATTCAATATTAATTGATGAAATGAAAGATTGAGAAATAACAGCCCATAATGTCAATTTTTTAGTTAGTTACTGCTGATTTTATTTCTCCAAATTCGTTATGCGATGCCCAGTTTTACAAGTACGGTGGTGTTCGATTTTATATGCTTCTTCGATTTTACCAAAGAATGACCAAAAGCATGAGTCATGCAACTGCTAACTTAAGTCTTAGTCGTTATAAATATCAACGAAAATCTGTTGAGAGAAATTATTACAAAAAAAATTTCGGATTCATCATAAACATTAAAATTAATGTTCGGATTCGGCTATATGTTGGCCATTAACTGGGAAGCGATTTGATAACATCATTCAGTAATAATATTCCATTGAATTTAAATACAATGAACCACTGTTTATCCATCTTCTTTTTTATGGTTTATTAAACAACCTCTTTTCTTTTTATTCGAATAAGATGAGTTATAAGAAATTTCACTAACTTAAGAGTCTAGCATCACATAAAATATTGCAAGATTCGGGGGATAGTGTTGAGAACCTGATGTATTTTCTGAAACTTGTCAGATCCACTAATTTAACATTTAAAAATTCAATTAAAAATAAATGGATTAAAGTATATCCACCAAGACGATCTCAAATATAAATATTTTATTATTTAGTATAATACAAGGAGCTTTCGGCGTCCTGCGCCATATTCATCTAAAATATAATGAACAAACATTCAAAAACAGTATTAAAAGATTTATAAAAATAACATGTTAACATAATATGGTTTTGTCATTCTCCATAATGTAAAATAAAGCAATAGCATGCTTACCCTTAAATTCCCCTGAAATAGGGTCGTCACTGCATATTGGAATTCAACAATTTGGAATACCGTGTCGTCTGGCCCATCGTCTATGAAGGGTACTGCGGGCCTACTGGCTTAAGGTCGACGCGAGCGCGTTCTATTGTTATGTATTATGTGCGAATAGTGCTTGGGGATGTGGGCTGCTTCCTGTTTAGTATTTAATATATTGTCTTGATTTATTGCAATGTATATGGATTCAATTATTTTTTGTTTTGGCCGGGAGGTGGATTTATGTAGAATTTTTACGTTATCAAAATCTATTTCGTGTCTGGTTTGTTTAGCGTGGTTTGATAATGATGTGGCTGTTTTTGAATTTGGTTTGAGTGTGCTTTTGTGGTTATAGATTCTGGTTTTGAGGTCGGTTGAAGTTGTGCCTATGTATGATTTGTCACAGTTTTTGCAAGGAATGTTGTATATTAGGTTTCTTTGGTTTTCTATTGGTGTGGGATCTTTTGTTTTTGTGAGAAGTTTACGTATTGGGTGAGAGGGTTTGAGTGCGAATTTGAAGTCATCCACATCTAGTTTTTTGAAGGTGTTTATAATGTTATGTGTTAGTTTATCGATGTATGTGATGGATTTGAATTTTTGTGTGTGATGATGTTGGTGATTGGTGTCGGGGTTTGATATGGTGTTTTTTGTTGTGGTATCCGATTCTTTGTCTATTGTAATTTTTGGTGTTTTTGTATTAAAAAATTGGGTTAACGTGGTTTGAGAAGGGGGTTTATGGTTGTTCCCTGTTGAACGTGGCAAGTTGTTGTCTAATTTATCGGCTGTGTCACTATCCTGAACCTTGTTTATTAAATTATCGTCTATTTGTGAAAGGGGGATTTTATATTTATTTATTGCACCATACCATAGTTTTGATATTAGCCTGTTCGGGTAGAAGCTGTTATTTAAAATAGAAAAAATTTCTTTTTTTGTATCTTTTATATATGCATCATCCGTTAGGAGTATGGCTTTTTTTATAAGATTATTACCTACGTTAGTAATTTGAGTTTTAGGATGATTAGAGTAGTAGTTTAGTATACTATTGGTTGTTATGGGCTTTTTGTACCATTTTGAATATATTTTATGTTTTTCGCGGATTATTGTCATATCTAGGTAGTTAATACTATTGTTTTTCTCAATTTCATCTGTGAAAACTATTCTGGGATGGATGGCGTTGAGATTGTCTAATAGTAATTGATTATCTGCTGTTTTATGGATAACGAGTAAGTCGTCAATGTATTTAGTAATTAATAGGGGCTTTATACCGGATTGATTAAGTGCCTTGTTAATGATGTGGTTCATTACTATTCCCGATAGATTAACACTTAGACAATCGCCCATTGGAAGGCCGAAAATTTGTTTATATGTTTGGTTTTGAAAAGAAAAATACCCATTATCTGTGCATAGCCTGATTCCTTCAAGGAACATAGTTTTGCTTTTTATTGGTGTATGTGGTTCTATTTTGTCCCAGTTATCCGAAATCAGTTTAAAAGCCAATTTGAGGGGTGTGTTAGTAAATAAGCATTTGACGTCATAACTAATCATCGAGTAGTCATCATTAATATGATCAAATTTTTTAAGTATGTTTTTTAGTTCTAAGGAGTTTTTGACGTCATATGTGTTATCTTGACAAAAATAATTCAGGCTTGGATTTAGGAATTTTGACAGAAGGTATGTAGGGCCGTTGGTGGCATCTACGATGGGTCGGCAAGGGGCGCCTGCTTTATGTGTTTTTATAAGGCCATATATTTTTGGTGTATTGTAATAGTTATTAATAAGTTTAGGCTTAATCTGTTTATTAATAAACTTATATTTTTCTAATTTGTTGATATAATCAATCACTGATTTGTTGATATCCTTACCAGGGTCATGCCTAATTGTTTTGTATACCTGTTTATCATTCAGTAAATCCATCATCTTATTATTATATTGTTCTTTAAGGATAATTACTAATTGTTTAGTTTTGTCTGACTTGACTAAATATAATTCGGGGTTGTTTTTGAAAAAGATTTTCGTACTATTACAATCGGACTTGATTAATTTTTTAAAAGGTGCAAGATGGTGTGATTTCGGACTATTGTTATTATTGTTGCCTAGATTCATAAAATTGAGTATGCATTTATTGATGTTGTTCCTAAGGGCGTTTTTGTGACTGTCAGACGTATCAAGGTGATATAGAATATGTTCTACGTCTGCTATAAGTTCTATAATATCTTTTTGGTGATTTGAAGGGAAAAAATTAAAAGATTCACCCAAGCTGAGAAAATTAATGATATTGAGTGGGATGTTGTGATCGGACAAATTTATAATTCTGTTTTCTAGGTGTAGTGCTTTATATTTTTCAACTATTTTACTACAATGGTGTTTAACTTGTAAATTTGAATTAATATTCTGTGAGATGATTGTGGTTTTAAAATTTGTGCTTGGAGAAATAACGTTGCCATCACTATATGGATTAATAAACGTAGTGTTTATTTTCCTATTGGCCTTAACGGTTAGCAATACTTTCTTAATATCAAGCAGCTTCTCAAAGTACTCATTGTAAATATTTATCAGGAATAAATGTATATTATTATCCAGTTTTTTTATATTTTCTATTAAAATGTTATATATGTTATATGTTATAATTATTTTATCTCAAATACTGCAAAAATAACAATATCTTTCCTATCCATCTCCTAAACCATTCCATTAAACTCGAGAATTCTTTCAACAAAAAATTCCTGCTACAATATCGACACCACAACTTTTTCAATACCATAAATCTGAAACTCTTAAACCTAGATATAAAGCAAGCCTATTGGCTCTGCCATTATTACACTAACAAATATAACATTTTAATAGAAAATATATAAAAAAACTGGATAATAATATACATTTATTCCTGATAAATATTTACAATGAGTACTTTGAGAAGCTGCTTGATATTAAGAAAGTATTGCTAACCGTTAAGGCCAATAGGAAAATAAACACTACGTTTATTAATCCATATAGTGATGGCAACGTTATTTCTCCAAGCACAAATTTTAAAACCACAATCATCTCACAGAATATTAATTCAAATTTACAAGTTAAACACCATTGTAGTAAAATAGTTGAAAAATATAAAGCACTACACCTAGAAAACAGAATTATAAATTTGTCCGATCACAACATCCCACTCAATATCATTAATTTTCTCAGCTTGGGTGATTCTTTTAATTTTTTCCCTTCAAATCACCAAAAAGATATTATAGAACTTATAGCAGACGTAGAACATATTCTATATCACCTTGATACGTCTGACAGTCACAAAAACGCCCTTAGGAACAACATCAATAAATGCATACTCAATTTTATGAATCTAGGCAACAATAATAACAATAGTCCGAAATCACACCATCTTGCACCTTTTAAAAAATTAATCAAGTCCGATTGTAATAGTACGAAAATCTTTTTCAAAAACAACCCCGAATTATATTTAGTCAAGTCAGACAAAACTAAACAATTAGTAATTATCCTTAAAGAACAATATAATAATAAGATGATGGATTTACTGAATGATAAACAGGTATACAAAACAATTAGGCATGACCCTGGTAAGGATATCAACAAATCAGTGATTGATTATATCAACAAATTAGAAAAATATAAGTTTATTAATAAACAGATTAAGCCTAAACTTATTAATAACTATTACAATACACCAAAAATATATGGCCTTATAAAAACACATAAAGCAGGCGCCCCTTGCCGACCCATCGTAGATGCCACCAACGGCCCTACATACCTTCTGTCAAAATTCCTAAATCCAAGCCTGAATTATTTTTGTCAAGATAACACATATGACGTCAAAAACTCCTTAGAACTAAAAAACATACTTAAAAAATTTGATCATATTAATGATGACTACTCGATGATTAGTTATGACGTCAAATGCTTATTTACTAACACACCCCTCAAATTGGCTTTTAAACTGATTTCGGATAACTGGGACAAAATAGAACCACATACACCAATAAAAAGCAAAACTATGTTCCTTGAAGGAATCAGGCTATGCACAGATAATGGGTATTTTTCTTTTCAAAACCAAACATATAAACAAATTTTCGGCCTTCCAATGGGCGATTGTCTAAGTGTTAATCTATCGGGAATAGTAATGAACCACATCATTAACAAGGCACTTAATCAATCCGGTATAAAGCCCCTATTAATTACTAAATACATTGACGACTTACTCGTTATCCATAAAACAGCAGATAATCAATTACTATTAGACAATCTCAACGCCATCCATCCCAGAATAGTTTTCACAGATGAAATTGAAAAAAAAACAATAGTATTAACTACCTAGATATGACAATAATCCGCGAAAAACATAAAATATATTCAAAATGGTACAAAAAGCCCATAACAACCAATAGTATACTAAACTACTACTCTAATCATCCTAAAACTCAAATTACTAACGTAGGTAATAATCTTATAAAAAAAGCCATACTCCTAACGGATGATGCATATATAAAAGATACAAAAAAAGAAATTTTTTCTATTTTAAATAACAGCTTCTACCCGAACAGGCTAATATCAAAACTATGGTATGGTGCAATAAATAAATATAAAATCCCCCTTTCACAAATAGACGATAATTTAATAAACAAGGTTCAGGATAGTGACACAGCCGATAAATTAGACAACAACTTGCCACGTTCAACAGGGAACAACCATAAACCCCCTTCTCAAACCACGTTAACCCAATTTTTTAATACAAAACACCAAAAATTACAATAGACAAAGAATCGGATACCACAACAAAAAACACCATATCAAACCCCGACACCAATCACCAACATCATCACACACAAAAATTCAAATCCATCACATACATCGATAAACTAACACATAACATTATAAACACCTTCAAAAAACTAGATGTGGATGACTTCAAATTCGCACTCAAACCCTCTCACCCAATACGTAAACTTCTCACAAAAACAAAAGATCCCACACCAATAGAAAACCAAAGAAACCTAATATACAACATTCCTTGCAAAAACTGTGACAAATCATACATAGGCACAACTTCAACCGACCTCAAAACCAGAATCTATAACCACAAAAGCACACTCAAACCAAATTCAAAAACAGCCACATCATTATCAAACCACGCTAAACAAACCAGACACGAAATAGATTTTGATAACGTAAAAATTCTACATAAATCCACCTCCCGGCCAAAACAAAAAATAATTGAATCCATATACATTGCAATAAATCAAGACAATATATTAAATACTAAACAGGAAGCAGCCCACATCCCCAAGCACTATTCGCACATAATACATAACAATAGAACGCGCTCGCGTCGACCTTAAGCCAGTAGGCCCGCAGTACCCTTAATAGACGATGGGCCAGACGACAC